>CM064072.1:17029456-17134274 GCA_032594955.1 Panicum miliaceum | reverse complement strand
GTGCGTTCGTTGCGAAAAATTCAGGACGCAACTTCGTTTAGCGAACTTGTGCGTTAATGGCACCGGTTCGACCAGTTTTGCATTCAACTTTCGTGCAGTAACGAAACGTTCCGAAACGCCCCAAAACACGAGTTTTGGGTGGAATGGAGTGGATCGGTTGGTGTTCGTTGCGAAAAATTCCGACGCAACTTCGTTTAGCGACCGTTGTGCGTTGATGGCACCGGTTCGGCCAGTTTTTGCATTCGACTCTCGTGCAGTAGCGAAATGGTCCGAAATGCCCCAAAACATGAGTTTTGGGTCGAACGGACGAACGGAGTGGATCGGATGCGTTCGTTGCGAAAAATTCCGACGCAACTTCGTTTAGCGAACTTGTGCGTTAATGGCACCAGTTCTGCAAGCTTTGCATCGACTTTCGTGTAATGACTTAATGGTCTGAAACGCCCCAAAACATGAGTTTTGGGTTGAACAGAGTGGATCGGGTGCGTTCATTGCGAAAAATGCCGACGCACCTTCGTTTAGCGAACTTGTGCGTTAATGGCACTTATTCGTCCAGTTTTGCATCGACTTTCGTGCAGTAACGGAACAGTTCCAAACGCCCCAAAACATGAGTTTTGGGTCGAATGGAGTGTATTGGGTGCGTTCGTTGCGAAAAATTCCGACGCACCTTCGTTTGGCGAGCTTCTGTGTTAATGGCACCAGTTCGGCTAGTTTTGCATTCGACTTTCCTGCAGTAATGAAACGGTCCAAAATGCCCCAAAACATGAGTTTTGGGTCGAACGGAGTGGATCGGATGCGTTCGTTGCGAAAAATTCTGACGCAGCTTCGTTTGGCGAACCTGTGCGTCAATGGCACCAGTTCGGCCAGTTTTGCATCGACTTTCGTGCAGTAACGAAACGGTCCGAAACGCACCAAAATATGAGTTTTGGGTCGAATGGAGTGGATCGGGTGCGTTCATTGCGAAAAATGCCGACGCAACTTCGTTTAGCGAACTTGTGCGTTAATGGCACCGGTTCGGCCAGTTTTGCATTCAACTTTCGTGCAGTAATGAAACGTTCCGAAACGCCCCAAAACACGAGTGTTGGGTCGAATGGAGTGGATCGGTTGTGTTCGTTGCGAAAAATTCCGACGCAACTTCGTTTAGCGAGCTTGTGCGTTGATGGCACTTATTCGTCCAGTTTTGCATCGACTTTCGTGCAGTAACGAAACAGTCCGAAACGCCCCAAAACATGAGTTTTGGGTCGAACGAAGTGTATTGGGTGCGTTCGTTGCGAAAAATTCCGACGCACCTTCGTTTGGCGAGCTTGTGTGTTAATGTCACCAGTTCGGCTAGTTTTGAATTCGACTTTCGTGAAGTAATGAAACGGTCCGAAATGCCCCAAAACATGAGTTTTGGGTCGATCAGAGTGGATCGGATGCGTTCGTTGCGAAAAATTCCGACGCAGCTTCGTTTGGCGAACCTGTGCGTCAATGGCACCAGTTCGGCCAGTTTTGCATCGACTTTCATGCAGTAATGAAACGGTCCGAAACGCACCAAAATATGAGTTTTGGGTCGAATGGAGTGGATCGGGTGCGTTCATTGCGAAAAATGCCGACGCAGCTTCATTTGGCGAACTAGTGCGTCAATGGCACCGGTCCGGCTAGATTTGCATCGACTTTCGTGCAGTAACGAAACCGTCCAAAATGCATCAAAACATGAGTTTTGGGTCAAATGGAATGGATTGGGGGCGTTCGTTGCGAAAGATTCCGACGCTACTTTGTTTAGCGAGCTTGTGCGTTAATGGCACCAGTTCGGCTAGTTTTGCATTCAACTTTCGTGCTGTAACAAAATGGTCCGAAACGCCCCAAAACATGAGTTTTGTGTCGAATGGAGTGGATCTGGTGCGTTCGTTGCGAAAAATTCCGACGCAACTTCGTTTAGCGACGTTGTGCGTTGATGGCACCAGTTCGGCCAATTTTGCATTCGACTTTCGTGCAGTAACAAAACGGTCCGGAACGCCCCAAAACATGAGTTTTGGGACGAATGGAGTGGATCGGGTGCGTTCATTGCGAAAAATGCCGACGCAGCTTCGTTAGGCGAACTTGTGCGTCAATGGCTCCAGTTCGGCCAGCTTTGCCTCGACTTTCGTGCAGTAATGAAACGGTCCGAAGTGCCCCAAAAAATGAGTTTTGCGTCCATTGGAGTGTATGAGGTGCGTACGTTGCGAAAAATTCAGACGCAACTTCGTTTAGCGAACTTGTGCGTTCATGGCACCGGTTCGGCTAGTTTTGCATTCAACTTTCGTGCAGTAATGAAACGTTCCGAAACGCCCCAAAACACGAGTTTTGGGTCGAATGGAGTGGATCGGTTGTGTTCGTTGCGAAAAATTCCGACGCAGCTTCGTTTGGCAAACTTGTGCGTTGATGGCACTTATTCGTCCAGTTTTGCATCGACTTTCGTGCAGTAACGAAACAGTCCGAAACGCCCCAAAACATGAGTTTTGGGTCGAACGGAGTGGATTGGGTGCGTTCGTTGCGAAAAATTCCGACGCAGCTTCGTTTAGCGAGCTTGTGTGTTAATGGCACCGGTCCGGCTAGTTTTGCATTCGACTTTCGTGAAGTAATGAAACGGTCCGAAATGCCCCAAAACATGAGTTTTGGGTCGAACGGTTTGGATCGGATGCGTTCGTTGCGAAAAATTCCGACGCAGCTTCGTTTGGCGAACCTGTGCGTCAATGGCACCAGTTCGGCCAGTTTTGTATCGACTTTCGTGCAGTAACGAAACGGTCCGAAACGCACCAAAATATGAGTTTTGGGTCGAATGGAGTGGATCGGGTGCGTTCATTGCGAAAAATGCCGATGCAGCTTCGTTTGGCGAACTAGTGCGTCAATGGCACCGGTCCGGCTAGATTTGCATCGACTTTCGTGCAGTAACGAAACCGTCCAAAACGCATCAAAACATGAGTTTTGGGTCGAACGGAGTGTATTGGGTGCGTTCGTTGCGAAAAATTCCGACGCACCTTCGTTTGGCGAGCTTGTGTGTTAATGGCACCAGTTCGGCTAGTTTTGCATTCGACTTTCATGAAGTAATGAAACGGTCCGAAATGCCCCAAAACATGAGTTTTGGGTCGATCGGAGTGGATCGGATGCATTCGTTGCGAAAAATTCCGACGCAGCTTCGTTTGGCGAACCTGTGCGTCAATGGCACCAGTTCGGCCAGTTTTGCATCGACTTTCGTGCAGTAACGAAACGGTCCGAAACGCACCAAAATATGAGTTTTGGGTCGAATGGAGTGGATCGGGTGCGTTCATTGCGAAAAATGCCGAAGCAGCTTCGTTTGGCGAACTAGTGCGTCAATGGCACCGGTCCGACTAGATTTGCATCGACTTTCGTGCAGTAACGAAACCGTCCAAAACGCATCAAAACATGAGTTTTGTGTCGAATGGAGTGGATCTGGTGCGTTCGTTGCGAAAGATTCCGACGCTACTTCGTTTAGTGAGCTTGTGCGTTAATGGCACCAGTTCGGCTAGTTTTGCATTCGACTTTCGTGCTGTAACAAAATGGTCCGAAACGCCCCAAAACATGAGTTTTGTGTCGAATGGAGTGGATCTGGTGCGTTCGTTGCGAAAAATTCCGACGCACCTTCGTTTAGCGAGCTTGTGCGTTAATGGCACCAGTTCGGCTAGTTTTGCATTCGACTTTCATGCTGTAAAAAAATGGTCCGAAACGCCCCAAAACATGAGTTTTGTGTCGAATGGAGTGGATCTGGTGCGTTCGTTGCAAAAAATTCCGACGCAACTTCGTTTAGCGACGTTGTGCGTTGATGGCACCAGTTCGGCTAGTTTTGCATTCGACTTTCGTGCAGTAACAAAACGGTCCGGAATGCCCCAAAACAAGAGTTTTGTGTCGAATGGAGTGGATCTGGTGCGTTCATTGCGAAAAATTCCGACGCAACTTCGTTTAGCGACGTTGTGCGTTGATGGCACCAGTTCGGCCAATTTTGCATTCGACTTTCGTGCAGTAACAAAACGGTCCGGAACGCCCCAAAACATGAGTTTTGGGACGAATGGAGTGGATCGGGTGCGTTCATTGCGAAAAATGCCGACGCAGCTTTGTTAGGCGAACTTGTGCGTCAATGGCTCCAGTTCGGCCAGCTTTGCCTCGACTTTCGTGCAGTAATGAAACGGTCCGAAGTGCCCCAAAAAATGAGTTTTGCGTCCATTGGAGTGTATGAGGTGCGTACGTTGCGAAAAATTCAGACGCAACTTCGTTTAGCGAACTTGTGCGTTCATGGCACCGGTTCGGCTAGTTTTGCATTCAACTTTCGTGCAGTAATGAAACGTTCCGAAACGCCCCAAAACACGAGTTTTGGGTCGAATGGAGTGGATCGGTTGTGTTCGTTGCGAAAAATTCCGACGCAGCTTCGTTTGGCAAACTTGTGCGTTGATGGCACTTATTCGTCCAGTTTTGCATCGACTTTCGTGCAGTAACGAAACAGTCCGAAACGCCCCAAAACATGAGTTTTGGGTCGAACGGAGTGGATTGGGTGCGTTCGTTGCGAAAAATTCCGACGCAGCTTCGTTTAGCGAGCTTGTGTGTTAATGGCACCGGTCCGGCTAGTTTTGCATTCGACTTTCGTGAAGTAATGAAACGGTCCGAAATGCCCCAAAACATGAGTTTTGGGTCGAACGGTTTGGATCGGATGCGTTCGTTGCGAAAAATTCCGACGCAGCTTCGTTTGGCGAACCTGTGCGTCAATGGCACCAGTTCGGCCAGTTTTGTATCGACTTTCGTGCAGTAACGAAACGGTCCGAAACGCACCAAAATATGAGTTTTGGGTCGAATGGAGTGGATCGGGTGCGTTCATTGCGAAAAATGCCGATGCAGCTTCGTTTGGCGAACTAGTGCGTCAATGGCACCCGGTCCGGCTAGATTTGCATCGACTTTCGTGCAGTAACGAAACCGTCCAAAACGCATCAAAACATGAGTTTTGGGTCGAACGGAGTGTATTGGGTGCGTTCATTGCGAAAAATTCCGACGCACCTTCGTTTGGCGAGCTTGTGTGTTAATGGCACCAGTTCGGCTAGTTTTGCATTCGACTTTCATGAAGTAATGAAACGGTCCGAAATGCCCCAAAACATGAGTTTTGGGTCGATCGGAGTGGATCGGATGCATTCGTTGCGAAAAATTCCGACGCAGCTTCGTTTGGCGAACCTGTGCGTCAATGGCACCAGTTCGGCCAGTTTTGCATCGACTTTCGTGCAGTAACGAAACGGTCCGAAACGCACCAAAATATGAGTTTTGGGTCGAATGGAGTGGATCGGGTGCGTTCATTGCGAAAAATGCCGAAGCAGCTTCGTTTGGCGAACTAGTGCGTCAATGGCACCGGTCCGACTAGATTTGCATCGACTTTCGTGCAGTAACGAAACCGTCCAAAACGCATCAAAACATGAGTTTTGTGTCGAATGGAGTGGATCTGGTGCGTTCGTTGCGAATGATTCCGACGCTACTTCGTTTAGTGAGCTTGTGCGTTAATGGCACCAGTTCGGCTAGTTTTGCATTCGACTTTCGTGCTGTAACAAAATGGTCCGAAACGCCCCAAAACATGAGTTTTGTGTCGAATGGAGTGGATCTGGTGCGTTCGTTGCGAAAAATTCCGACGCACCTTCGTTTAGCGAGCTTGTGCGTTAATGGCACCAGTTCGGCTAGTTTTGCATTCGACTTTCGTGCTGTAAAAAATGGTCCAAAACGCCCCAAAACATGAGTTTTGTGTCGAATGGAGTGGATCTGGTGCGTTCGTTGCGAAAAATTCCGACGCAACTTCGTTTAGCGACGTTGTGCGTTGATGGCACCAGTTCGGCTAGTTTTGCATTCGACTTTCGTGCAGTAACAAAACGGTCCGGAACGCCCCAAAACAAGAGTTTTGTGTCGAATGGAGTGGATCTGGTGCGTTCGTTGCGAAAAATTCCGACGCAACTTCGTTTAGCGACGTTGTGCGTTGATGGCACCAGTTCGGCCAATTTTGCATTCGACTTTCGTGCAGTAACAAAACGGTCCGGAACGCCCCAAAACATGAGTTTTGGGACGAATGGAGTGGATCGGGTGCGTTCATTGCGAAAAATGCCGACGCAGCTTCGTTAGGCGAACTTGTGCGTCAATGGCTCCAGTTCGGCCAGCTTTGCCTCGACTTTCGTGCAGTAATGAAACGGTCCGAAGTGCCCCAAAAAATGAGTTTTGCGTCCATTGGAGTGTATGAGGTGCGTACGTTGCGAAAAATTCAGACGCAACTTCGTTTAGCGAACTTGTGCGTTCATGGCACCGGTTCGGCTAGTTTGGCATTCAACTTTCGTGCAGTAATGAAACGTTCCGAAACGCCCCAAAACACGAGTTTTGGGTCGAATGGAGTGGATCGGTTGTGTTCGTTGCGAAAAATTCCGACGCAGCTTCGTTTGGCAAACTTGTGCGTTGATGGCACTTATTCGTCCAGTTTTGCATCGACTTTCGTGCAGTAACCAAACAGTCCGAAACGCCCCAAAACATGAGTTTTGGGTCGAACGGAGTGGAATGGGTGCGTTCGTTGCGAAAAATTCCGACGCAGCTTCGTTTGGCGAGCTTGTGTGTTAATGGCACCGGTCCGGCTAGTTTTGCATTCAACTTTCGTGCAGTAATGAAACGTTCCGAAACGCCCCAAAACACGAGTTTTGGGTCGAATGGAGTGGATCGGTTGTGTTCGTTGCGAAAAATTCCGACGCAACTTCGTTTAGCGAGCTTGTGCGTTGATGGCACTTATTCGTCCAGTTTTGCATCGACTTTCGTGCAGTAACGAAACAGTCCGAAACGCCCCAAAACATGAGTTTTGGGTCGAACGGAGTGTATTGGGTGCGTTCGTTGCGAAAAATTCCGACGCACCTTCGTTTGGCGAGCTTGTGTGTTAATGGCACCAGTTCGGCTAGTTTTGCATTCGACTTTCATGAAGTAATGAAACGGTCCGAAATGCTCCAAAACATGAGTTTTGGGTCGATCGGAGTGGATCGGATGCATTCGTTGCGAAAAATTCCAACGCAGCTTCGTTTGGCGAACCTGTGCGTCAATAGCACCAGTTCGGCCAGTTTTGCATCGACTTTCGTGCAGTAACGAAACGGTCCGAAACGCACCAAAATATGAGTTTTGGGTCGAATGGAGTGGATCGGGTGCGTTCATTGCGAAAAATGCCGAAGCAGCTTCGTTTGGCGAACTAGTGCGTCAATGGCACCGGTCCGACTAGATTTGCATCGACTTTCGTGCAGTAACGAAACCGTCCAAAACGCCTCAAAACATGAGTTTTGGGTCCAATGGAATGGATTGGGTGCGTTCGTTGCGAAAGATTCCGACGCTACTTCGTTTAGTGAGCTTGTGCGTTAATGGCACCAGTTCGGCTAGTTTTGCATTCGACTTTCGTGCTGTAACAAAATGGTCCGAAACGCCCCAAAACATGAGTTTTGTGTCGAATGGAGTGGATCTGGTGCGTTCGTTGCGAAAAATTCCGACGCACCTTCGTTTAGCGAGCTTGTGCGTTAATGGCACCAGTTCGGCTAGTTTTGCATTCGACTTTCGTGCTGTAAAAAAATGGTCCAAAACGCCCCAAAACATGAGTTTTGTGTCGAATGGAGTGGATCTGGTGCGTTCGTTGCGAAAAATTCCGACGCAACTTCGTTTAGCGACGTTGTGCGTTGATGGCACCAGTTCGGCCAGTTTTGCATTCGACTTTCGTGCAGTAACAAAACGGTCCGGAACGCCGCAAAACATGAGTTTTGTGTCGAATGGAGTGGATCGGGTGCGTTCATTGCGAAAAATGCCGACGCAGCTTCGTTAGGCGAACTTGTGCGTCAATGGCTCCAGTTCGGCCAGCTTTGCCTCGACTTTTGTGCAGTAATGAAACGGTCCGAAATGCCCCAAAACATGAGTTTTGCGTCCATTGGAGTTGATGAGGTGCGTTCGTTGCGAAAAATTCAGACGCAACTTCGTTTAGCGAACTTGTGCGTTCATGGCACGGGTTCGGCTAGTTTTGCATTCAACTTTCGTGCAGTAATGAAACGTTCCGAAACGCCCCAAAACACGAGTTTTGGGTCGAATGGAGTGGATCGGTTGTGTTCGTTGCGAAAAATTCCGACGCAGCTTCGTTTGGCAAACTTGTGCGTTGATGGCACTTATTCGTCCAGTTTTGCATCGACTTTCGTGCAGTAACCAAACAGTCCGAAACGTCCCAAAACATGAGTTTTGGGTCGAACGGAGTGGATTGGGTGCGTTCGTTGCGAAAAATTCCGACGCAGCTTCGTTTGGCGAGCTTGTGTGTTAATGGCACCGGTCCGGCTAGTTTTGCATTCAACTTTCGTGCAGTAATGAAACGTTCCGAAACGCCCCAAAACACGAGTTTTGGGTCGAATGGAGTGGATCGGTTGTGTTCGTTGCGAAAAATTCCGACGCAACTTCGTTTAGCGAGCTTGTGCGTTGATGGCACTTATTCGTCCAGTTTTGCATCGACTTTCGTGCAGTAACGAAACAGTCCGAAACGCCCCAAAACATGAGTTTTGGGTCGAACGGAGTGTATTGGGTGCGTTCGTTGCGAAAAATTCCGACGCACCTTCGTTTGGCGAGCTTGTGTGTTAATGGCACCAGTTCGGCTAGTTTTGCATTCGACTTTCATGAAGTAATGAAACGGTCCGAAATGCTCCAAAACATGAGTTTTGGGTCGATCGGAGTGGATCGGATGCATTCGTTGCGAAAAATTCCAACGCAGCTTCGTTTGGCGAACCTGTGCGTCAATAGCACCAGTTCGGCCAGTTTTGCATCGACTTTCGTGCAGTAACGAAACGGTCCGAAACGCACCAAAATATGAGTTTTGGGTCGAATGGAGTGGATCGGGTGCGTTCATTGCGAAAAATGCCGAAGCAGCTTCGTTTGGCGAACTAGTGCGTCAATGGCACCGGTCCGACTAGATTTGCATCGACTTTCGTGCAGTAACGAAACCGTCCAAAACGCCTCAAAACATGAGTTTTGGGTCCAATGGAATGGATTGGGTGCGTTCGTTGCGAAAGATTCCGACGCTACTTCGTTTAGTGAGCTTGTGCGTTAATGGCACCAGTTCGGCTAGTTTTGCATTCGACTTTCGTGCTGTAACAAAATGGTCCGAAACGCCCCAAAACATGAGTTTTGTGTCGAATGGAGTGGATCTGGTGCGTTCGTTGCGAAAAATTCCGACGCACCTTCGTTTAGCGAGCTTGTGCGTTAATGGCACCAGTTCGGCTAGTTTTGCATTCGACTTTCGTGCTGTAAAAAAATGGTCCAAAACGCCCCAAAACATGAGTTTTGTGTCGAATGGAGTGGATCTGGTGCGTTCGTTGCGAAAAATTCCGACGCAACTTCGTTTAGCGACGTTGTGCGTTGATGGCACCAGTTCGGCCAGTTTTGCATTCGACTTTCGTGAAGTAACAAAACGGTCCGGAACGCCGCAAAACATGAGTTTTGTGTCGAATGGAGTGGATCGGGTGCGTTCATTGCGAAAAATGCCGACGCAGCTTCGTTAGGCGAACTTGTGCGTCAATGGCTCCAGTTCGGCCAGCTTTGCCTCGACTTTTGTGCAGTAATGAAACGGTCCGAAATGCCCCAAAACATGAGTTTTGCGTCCATTGGAGTGGATGAGGTGCGTTCGTTGCGAAAAATTCAGACGCAACTTCGTTTAGCGAACTTGTGCGTTCATGGCACGGGTTCGGCTAGTTTTGCATTCAACTTTCGTGCAGTAATGAAACGTTCCGAAACGCCCCAAAACACGAGTTTTGGGTCGAATGGAGTGGATCGGTTGTGTTCGTTGCGAAAAATTCCGACGCAGCTTCGTTTGGCAAACTTGTGCGTTGATGGCACTTATTCGTCCAGTTTTGCATCGACTTTCGTGCAGTAACCAAACAGTCCGAAACGTCCCAAAACATGAGTTTTGGGTCGAACGGAGTGGATTGGGTGCGTTCGTTGCGAAAAATTCCGACGCAGCTTCGTTTGGCGAGCTTGTGTGTTAATGGCACCGGTCCGGCTAGTTTTGCATTCAACTTTCGTGAAGTAATGAAACGGTCCGAAATGCCCCAAAACATGAGTTTTGGGTCGAACGGAGTGGATCGGATGCGTTCGTTGCGAAAAATTCCGACGCAGCTTCGTTTGGCGAACCTGTGCGTCAATGGCACCAGTTCGGCCAGTTTTGTATCGACTTTCGTGCAGTAACGAAACGGTCCGAAACGCACCAAAACATGAGTTTTGGGTCGAATGGAGTGGATCGAGTGCGTTCATTGCGAAAATTGCCGACGCAGCTTCGTTTGGCGAACTAGTGCGTCAATGGCACCGGTCCGGCTAGATTTGCATCGACTTTCGTGCAGTAACGAAACCGTCCAAAACGCATCAAAACATGAGTTTTGGGTCGAACGGAGTGTATTGGGTGCGTTCGTTGCGAAAAATTCCGACGCACCTTCGTTTGGCGAGCTTGTGTGTTAATGGCACCAGTTCGGCTAGTTTTGCATTCGACTTTCATGAAGTAATGAAACGGTCCGAAATGCCCCAAAACATGAGTTTTGGGTCGATCGGAGTGGATCGGATGCATTCGTTGCGAAAAATTCCGACGCAGCTTCGTTTGGCGAACCTGTGCGTCAATGGCACCAGTTCGGCCAGTTTTGCATCGACTTTCGTGCAGTAACGAAACGGTCCGAAACGCACCAAAATATGAGTTTTGGGTCGAATGGAGTGGATCGGGTGCGTTCATTGCGAAAAATGCCGAAGCAGCTTCGTTTGGTGAACTAGTGCGTCAATGGCACCGGTCCGACTAGATTTGCATCGACTTTCGTGCAGTAACGAAACCGTCCAAAACGCATCAAAACATGAGTTTTGTGTCGAATGGAGTGGATCTGGTGCGTTCGTTGCGAAAGATTCCGACGCTACTTCGTTTAGTGAGCTTGTGCGTTAATGGCACCAGTTCGGCTAGTTTTGCATTTGACTTTCGTGCTGTAACAAAATGGTCCGAAACGCCCCAAAACATGAGTTTTGTGTCGAATGGAGTGGATCTGGTGCGTTCGTTGCGAAAAATTCCGACGCACCTTCGTTTAGCGAGCTTGTGCGTTAATGGCACCAGTTCGGCTAGTTTTGCATTCGACTTTCGTGCTGTAAAAAATGGTCCAAAACGCCCCAAAACATGAGTTTTGTGTCGAATGGAGTGGATCTGGTGCGTTCGTTGCGAAAAATTCCGACGCAACTTCGTTTAGCGACGTTGTGCGTTGATGGCACCAGTTCGGCTAGTTTTGCATTCGACTTTCGTGCAGTAACAAAACGGTCCGGAACGCCCCAAAACAAGAGTTTTGTGTCGAATGGAGTGGATCTGGTGCGTTCGTTGCGAAAAATTCCGACGCAACTTCGTTTAGCGACGTTGTGCGTTGATGGCACCAGTTCGGCCAATTTTGCATTCGACTTTCGTGCAGTAACAAAACGGTCCGGAACGCCCCAAAACATGAGTTTTGGGACGAATGGAGTGGATCGGGTGCGTTCATTGCGAAAAATGCCGACGCAGCTTCGTTAGGCGAACTTGTGCGTCAATGGCTCCAGTTCGGCCAGCTTTGCCTCGACTTTCGTGCAGTAATGAAACGGTCCGAAGTGCCCCAAAAAATGAGTTTTGCGTCCATTGGAGTGTATGAGGTGCGTACGTTGCGAAAAATTCAGACGCAACTTCGTTTAGCGAACTTGTGCGTTCATGGCACCGGTTCGGCTAGTTTGGCATTCAACTTTCGTGCAGTAATGAAACGTTCCGAAACGCCCCAAAACACGAGTTTTGGGTCGAATGGAGTGGATCGGTTGTGTTCGTTGCGAAAAATTCCGACGCAGCTTCGTTTGGCAAACTTGTGCGTTGATGGCACTTATTCGTCCAGTTTTGCATCGACTTTCGTGCAGTAACCAAACAGTCCGAAACGCCCCAAAACATGAGTTTTGGGTCGAACGGAGTGGAATGGGTGCGTTCGTTGCGAAAAATTCCGACGCAGCTTCGTTTGGCGAGCTTGTGTGTTAATGGCACCGGTCCGGCTAGTTTTGCATTCAACTTTCGTGCAGTAATGAAACGTTCCGAAACGCCCCAAAACACGAGTTTTGGGTCGAATGGAGTGGATCGGTTGTGTTCGTTGCGAAAAATTCCGACGCAACTTCGTTTAGCGAGCTTGTGCGTTGATGGCACTTATTCGTCCAGTTTTGCATCGACTTTCGTGCAGTAACGAAACAGTCCGAAACGCCCCAAAACATGAGTTTTGGGTCGAACGGAGTGTATTGGGTGCGTTCGTTGCGAAAAATTCCGACGCACCTTCGTTTGGCGAGCTTGTGTGTTAATGGCACCAGTTCGGCTAGTTTTGCATTCGACTTTCATGAAGTAATGAAACGGTCCGAAATGCTCCAAAACATGAGTTTTGGGTCGATCGGAGTGGATCGGATGCATTCGTTGCGAAAAATTCCAACGCAGCTTCGTTTGGCGAACCTGTGCGTCAATAGCACCAGTTCGGCCAGTTTTGCATCGACTTTCGTGCAGTAACGAAACGGTCCGAAACGCACCAAAATATGAGTTTTGGGTCGAATGGAGTGGATCGGGTGCGTTCATTGCGAAAAATGCCGAAGCAGCTTCGTTTGGCGAACTAGTGCGTCAATGGCACCGGTCCGACTAGATTTGCATCGACTTTCGTGCAGTAACGAAACCGTCCAAAACGCCTCAAAACATGAGTTTTGGGTCCAATGGAATGGATTGGGTGCGTTCGTTGCGAAAGATTCCGACGCTACTTCGTTTAGTGAGCTTGTGCGTTAATGGCACCAGTTCGGCTAGTTTTGCATTCGACTTTCGTGCTGTAACAAAATGGTCCGAAACGCCCCAAAACATGAGTTTTGTGTCGAATGGAGTGGATCTGGTGCGTTCGTTGCGAAAAATTCCGACGCACCTTCGTTTAGCGAGCTTGTGCGTTAATGGCACCAGTTCGGCTAGTTTTGCATTCGACTTTCGTGCTGTAAAAAAATGGTCCAAAACGCCCCAAAACATGAGTTTTGTGTCGAATGGAGTGGATCTGGTGCGTTCGTTGCGAAAAATTCCGACGCAACTTCGTTTAGCGACGTTGTGCGTTGATGGCACCAGTTCGGCCAGTTTTGCATTCGACTTTCGTGCAGTAACAAAACGGTCCGGAACGCCGCAAAACATGAGTTTTGTGTCGAATGGAGTGGATCGGGTGCGTTCATTGCGAAAAATGCCGACGCAGCTTCGTTAGGCGAACTTGTGCGTCAATGGCTCCAGTTCGGCCAGCTTTGCCTCGACTTTTGTGCAGTAATGAAACGGTCCGAAATGCCCCAAAACATGAGTTTTGCGTCCATTGGAGTGGATGAGGTGCGTTCGTTGCGAAAAATTCAGACGCAACTTCGTTTAGCGAACTTGTGCGTTCATGGCACGGGTTCGGCTAGTTTTGCATTCAACTTTCGTGCAGTAATGAAACGTTCCGAAACGCCCCAAAACACGAGTTTTGGGTCGAATGGAGTGGATCGGTTGTGTTCGTTGCGAAAAATTCCGACGCAGCTTCGTTTGGCAAACTTGTGCGTTGATGGCACTTATTCGTCCAGTTTTGCATCGACTTTCGTGCAGTAACCAAACAGTCCGAAACGTCCCAAAACATGAGTTTTGGGTCGAACGGAGTGGATTGGGTGCGTTCGTTGCGAAAAATTCCGACGCAGCTTCGTTTGGCGAGCTTGTGTGTTAATGGCACCGGTCCGGCTAGTTTTGCATTCAACTTTCGTGAAGTAATGAAACGGTCCGAAATGCCCCAAAACATGAGTTTTGGGTCGAACGGAGTGGATCGGATGCGTTCGTTGCGAAAAATTCCGACGCAGCTTCGTTTGGCGAACCTGTGCGTCAATGGCACCAGTTCGGCCAGTTTTGTATCGACTTTCGTGCAGTAACGAAACGGTCCGAAACGCACCAAAACATGAGTTTTGGGTCGAATGGAGTGGATCGAGTGCGTTCATTGCGAAAATTGCCGACGCAGCTTCGTTTGGCGAACTAGTGCGTCAATGGCACCGGTCCGGCTAGATTTGCATCGACTTTCGTGCAGTAACGAAACCGTCCAAAACGCATCAAAACATGAGTTTTGGGTCGAACGGAGTGTATTGGGTGCGTTCGTTGCGAAAAATTCCGACGCACCTTCGTTTGGCGAGCTTGTGTGTTAATGGCACCAGTTCGGCTAGTTTTGCATTCGACTTTCATGAAGTAATGAAACGGTCCGAAATGCCCCAAAACATGAGTTTTGGGTCGATCGGAGTGGATCGGATGCATTCGTTGCGAAAAATTCCGACGCAGCTTCGTTTGGCGAACCTGTGCGTCAATGGCACCAGTTCGGCCAGTTTTGCATCGACTTTCGTGCAGTAACGAAACGGTCCGAAACGCACCAAAATATGAGTTTTGGGTCGAATGGAGTGGATCGGGTGCGTTCATTGCGAAAAATGCCGAAGCAGCTTCGTTTGGTGAACTAGTGCGTCAATGGCACCGGTCCGACTAGATTTGCATCGACTTTCGTGCAGTAACGAAACCGTCCAAAACGCATCAAAACATGAGTTTTGTGTCGAATGGAGTGGATCTCGTGCGTTCGTTGCGAAAGATTCCGACGCTACTTCGTTTAGTGAGCTTGTGCGTTAATGGCACCAGTTCGGCTAGTTTTGCATTCGACTTTCGTGCTGTAACAAAATGGTCCGAAACGCCCCAAAACATGAGTTTTGTGTCGAATGGAGTGGATCTGGTGCGTTCGTTGCGAAAAATTCCGACGCACCTTCGTTTAGCGAGCTTGTGCGTTAATGGCACCAGTTCGGCTAGTTTTGCATTCGACTTTCGTGCTGTAAAAAATGGTCCAAAACGCCCCAAAACATGAGTTTTGTGTCGAATGGAGTGGATCTGGTGCGTTCGTTGCGAAAAATTCCGACGCAACTTCGTTTAGCGACGTTGTGCGTTGATGGCACCAGTTCGGCTAGTTTTGCATTCGACTTTCGTGCAGTAACAAAACGGTCCGGAACGCCCCAAAACAAGAGTTTTGTGTCGAATGGAGTGGATCTGGTGCGTTCGTTGCGAAAAATTCCGACGCAACTTCGTTTAGCGACGTTGTGCGTTGATGGCACCAGTTCGGCCAATTTTGCATTCGACTTTCGTGCAGTAACAAAACGGTCCGGAACGCCCCAAAACATGAGTTTTGGGACGAATGGAGTGGATCGGGTGCGTTCATTGCGAAAAATGCCGACGCAGCTTCGTTAGGCGAACTTGTGCGTCAATGGCTCCAGTTCGGCCAGCTTTGCCTCGACTTTTGTGCAGTAATGAAACGGTCCGAAATGCCCCAAAACATGAGTTTTGCGTCCATTGGAGTGGATGAGTTGCGTTCGTTGCGAAAAATTCAGACGCAACTTCGTTTAGCGAACTTGTGCGTTCATGGCACGGGTTCGGCTAGTTTTGCATTCAACTTTCGTGCAGTAATGAAACGTTCCGAAACGCCCCAAAACACGAGTTTTGGGTCGAATGGAGTGGATCGGTTGTGTTCGTTGCGAAAAATTCCGACGCAGCTTCGTTTGGCAAACTTGTGCGTTGATGGCACTTATTCGTCCAGTTTTGCATCGACTTTCGTGCAGTAACCAAATAGTCCGAAACGCCCCAAAACATGAGTTTTGGGTCGAACGGAGTGGATTGGGTGCGTTCGTTGCGAAAAATTCCGACGCAGCTTCGTTTGGCAAGCTTGTGTGTTAATGGCACCGGTCCGGCTAGTTTTGCATTCAACTTTCGTGAAGTAATGAAACGGTCCGAAATGCCCCAAAACATGAGTTTTGGGTCGAACGGAGTGGATCGGATGCGTTCGTTGCGAAAAATTCCGACGCAGCTTCGTTTGGCGAACCTGTGCGTCAATGGCACCAGTTCGGCCAGTTTTGTATCGACTTTCGTGCAGTAACGAAACGGTCCGAAACGCACCAAAATATGAGTTTTGGGTCGAATGGAGTGGATCGGGTGCGTTCATTGCGAAAAATGCCGACGCAGCTTCGTTTGGCGAACTAGTGCGTTAATGGCACCGGTCCGGCTAGATTTGCATCGACTTTCGTGCAGTAACGAAATCGTCCAAAACGCATCAAAACATGAGTTTTGGGTCCAATGGAATGGATTGGGTGCGTTCGTTGCGAAAGATTCCAACGCAACTTTGTTTAGCGAGCTTGTGCGTTAATGGCACCAGTTCGTCTAGTTTTGCATTCGACTTTCGTGCTGTAACAAAATGGTCCGGAACGCCCCAAAACATGAGTTTTGTGTCGAATGGAGTGGATCTGGTGCGTTCGTTGCGAAAAATTCCGACGCAACTTCGTTTAGCGACGTTGTGCGTTGATGGCACCAGTTCGGCCAGTTTTGCATTCGACTTTCGTGCAGTAACAAAACGGTCCGGAACGCCCCAAAACATGAGTTTTGGGACGAATGGAGTGGATCGGGTGCGTTCATTGCGAAAAATGCCGACGCAGCTTCGTTAGACGAACTTGTTCGTCTATGGCTCCAGTTCGGCCAGCTTTGCCTCGACTTTCGTGCAGTAACGAAATGGTCCGAAACGCCCAAAAACATGAGTTTTGGGTCGAACGGAGTGTATTGGGTGCGTTCGTTGCGAAAAATTCCGACGCAACTTCGTTTAGCGAGCTTGTGCGTTGATGGCACTTAATCGTCCAGTTTTGCATCGACTTTCATGCAGTAACGAAACAGTCCGAAACGCCCCAAAACATGAGTTTTGGGTCGAACGGAGTGTATTGGGTGCGTTCGTTGCGAAAAATTCCGACGCACCTTCGTTTGGCGAGCTTGTGTGTTAATGGCACCAGTTCGGCTAGTTTTGCATTCGACTTTCATGAAGTAATGAAACGGTCCGAAATGCCCCAAAACATGAGTTTTGGGTCCGGATGCATTCGTTGCGAAAAATTCCGACGCACCTTCGTTTAGCGAGCTTGTGCGTTAATGGCACCAGTTCGGCTAGTTTTGCATTCGACTTTCGTGCTGTAAAAAAATGGTCCAAAACGCCCCAAAACATGAGTTTTTTGTCGAATGGAGTGGATCTGGTGCGTTCGTTGCGAAAAATTCCGATGCAACTTCGTTTAGCGACGTTGTGCGTTGATGGCACCAGTTCGGCCAGTTTTGCATTCGACTTTCGTGCAGTAACAAAACGGTCCGGAACGCCCCAAAACATGAGTTTTGTGTCGAATGGAGTGGATCTGGTGCGTTCGTTGCGAAAAATTCCGACCCAACTTCGTTTAGCGACGTTGTGCGTTGATGGCACCAGTTCGGCCAATTTTGCATTCGACTTTCGTGCAGTAACAAAACGGTCCAGAACGCCCCAAAACATGAGTTTTGGGACGAATGGAGTGGATCGGGTGCCTTCATTGCGAAAAATGCCGACGCAGCTTCGTTAGGCGAACTTGTGCGTCAATGGCTCCAGTTCGGCCAGCTTTGCCTCGACTTTCGTGCAGTAATGAAACGGTCCGAAATGCCCCAAAACATGAGTTTTGCGTCCATTGGAGTGGATGAGGTGCGTTCGTTGCGAAAAATTCAGACGCAACTTCGTTTAGCGAACTTGTGCGTTCATGGCACCGGTTCGGCTAGTTTTGCATTCAACTTTCGTGTAGTAATGAAACGTTCTGAAACGCCCCAAAACACGAGTTTTGGGTCGAATGGAGTGGATCGGTTGTGTTCGTTGCGAAAAATTCCGACGCAGCTTCGTTTGGCAAACTTGTGCGTTGATGGCACTTATTCGTCCAGTTTTGCATCGACTTTCGTGCAGTAACCAAACAGTCCGAAACGCCCCAAAACATGAGTTTTGGGTCGAACGGAGTGGATTGGGTGCGTTCGTTGCGAAAAATTCCGACGCAGCTTCGTTTGGCGAGCTTGTGTGTTAATGGCACCGGTCCGGCTAGTTTTGCATTCAACTTTCGTGAAGTAATGAAACGGTCCGAAATGCCCCAAAACATGAGTTTTGGGTCGAACGGAGTGGATCGGATGCGTTCGTTGCGAAAAATTCCGACGCAGCTTCGTTTGGCGAACCTGTGCGTCAATGGCACCAGTTCGGCCAGTTTTGTATCGACTTTCGTGCAGTAACGAAATCGTCCAAAACGCATCAAAACATGAGTTTTGGGTCCAAT
The DNA here is from genome assembly GCA_032594955.1 of Panicum miliaceum. Classification (NCBI taxonomy): domain Eukaryota; kingdom Viridiplantae; phylum Streptophyta; class Magnoliopsida; order Poales; family Poaceae; genus Panicum; species Panicum miliaceum. The sequence goes on along the minus strand of CM064072.1, from coordinate 17,116,091 downwards.
GGAATGGATTGGGTGCGTTCGTTGCGAAAGATTCCAACGCAACTTCGTTTAGCGAGCTTGTGCGTTAATGGCACCAGTTCGTCTAGTTTTGCATTCGACTTTCGTGCTGTAACAAAATGGTCCGGACGCCCCAAAACATGAGTTTTGTGTCGAATGGAGTGGATCTGGTGCGTTCGTTGCGAAAAATTCCGACGCAACTTCGTTTAGCGACGTTGTGCGTTGATGGCACCAGTTCGGCCAGTTTTGCATTCGACTTTCGTGCAGTAACGAAACGGTCCGGAACGCCCCAAAACATGAGTTTTGGGACGAATGGAGTGGATCGGGTGCGTTCATTGCGAAAAATGCCGATGCAGCTTCGTTAGGCGAACTTGTGCGTCAATGGCTCCAGTTCGGCCAGCTTTGCCTCGACTTTCGTGCAGTAACGAAATGGTCCGAAACGCTCAAAAACATGAGTTTTGGGTCGAACGGAGTGTATTGGGTGCGTTCGTTGCGAAAAATTCCGACGCAACTTCGTTTAGCGAGCTTGTGCGTTGATGGCACTTAATCGTCCAGTTTTGCATCGACTTTCGTGCAGTAACGAAACAGTCCGAAACGCCCCAAAACATGAGTTTTGGGTCGAACGGAGTGTATTGGGTGCGTTCGTTGCGAAAAATTCTGACGCACCTTCTTTTGGCGAGCTTGTGTGTTAATGGCACCAGTTCGGCTAGTTTTGCATTCGACTTTCATGAAGTAATGAAACGGTCCGAAATGCCCCAAAACATGAGTTTTGGGTCGATCGGAGTGGATCGGATGCATTCGTTGCGAAAAATTCCGACGCAGCTTCGTTTGGCGAACCTGTGCGTCAATGGCACCAGTTCGGCCAGTTTTGCATCGACTTTCGTGCAGTAACGAAACGGTCCAAAACGCACCAAAATATGTGTTTTGGGTCGAATGGAGTGGATCGGGTGCGTTCATTGCGAAAAATGCCGAAGCAGCTTCGTTTGGCGAACTAGTGCGTCAATGGCACCGGTCCGACTAGATTTGCATCGACTTTCGTGCAGTAACGAAACCGTCCAAAACGCATCAAAACATGAGTTTTGGGTCCAATGGAATGGATTGGGTGCGTTCGTTGCGAAAGATTCCGACGCTACTTCGTTTAGCGAGCTTGTGCGTTAATGGCACCAGTTCGACTAGTTTTGCATTCAACTTTCGTGCTGTAACAAAATGGTCCGAAACGCCCCAAAACATGAGTTTTGTGTCGAATGGAGTGGATCTGGTGCGTTCGTTGCAAAAAATTCCGACGCACCTTCGTTTAGCGAGCTTGTGCGTTAGTGGCACCAGTTCGGCTAGTTTTGCATTCGACTTTCGTGCTGTAAAAAAATGGTCCAAAACGCCCCAAAACATGAGTTTTGTGTCGAAAGGAGTGGATCTGGTGCGTTCGTTGCGAAAAATTCCGACGCAACTTTGTTTAGCGACGTTGTGCGTTGATGGCACCAGTTCGGCCAGTTTTGCATTCGACTTTCGTGCAGTAACAAAACGGTCCGGAACGCCCCAAAACATGAGTTTTGTGTCGAATGGAGTGGATCTGGTGCGTTCGTTGCGAAAAATTCCGACGCAACTTCGTTTAGCGACGTTGTGCGTTGATGGCACCAGTTCGGCCAATTTTGCATTCGACTTTCGTGCAGTAACAAAACGGTCCGGAACGCCCCAAAACATGAGTTTTGGGACGAATGGAGTGGATCGGGTACGTTCATTGCGAAAAATGCCGACGCAGCTTCGTTAGGCGAACTTGTGCGTCAATGGCTCCAGTTCGGCCAGCTTTGCCTCGACTTTCGTGCAGTAACGAAATGGTCCGAAACGCCCCAAAACATGAGTTTTGGGTCGAATGGAGTGGATCGGGTGCGTTCGTTGCGAAAAATTCCGACGCAACTTCGTTTCGCGAACTTGTGCGTTAATGGCACCAGTTCTGCAAGCTTTGTATCGACTTTCGTGTAATGACTTAACGGCCTGAAACGCCCCAAAACATGAGTTTTGGGTCGAACAGAGTGGATCGGGTGCGTTCATTGCGAAAAATGCTGAGGCAGCTACGTTTGGCGAACTTGTGCGTCAATGGCTCCAGTTCGGCCAACTTTGCCTCGACTTTCGTGCAGTAATGAAACGGTCCGAAATGCCCCAAAACATGAGTTTTGCGTCCATTGGAGTGGATGAGGTGCTTCGTTGCGAAAAATTCAGACGCAACTTCGTTTAGCGAACTTGTGCGTTAATGGCACCGGTTCGACCAGTTTTGCATTCAACTTTCGTGCAGTAACGAAACGTTCCGAAACGCCCCAAAACACGAGTTTTGGGTGGAATGGAGTGGATCGGTTGTGTTCGTTGCGAAAAATTCCGATGCAGCTTCGTTTGGCGAACTTGTGCGTTGATGGTACTAATTCGTCCAGTTTTGCATCGACTTTCGTGCAGTAACGAAACAGTCCGAAACGCCCCAAAACATGAGTTTTGGGTCGAACGGAGTGGATTGGGTGCGTTCGTTGCGAAAAATGCCGACGCAGCTTCGTTTGGCGAACGAGTGCGTCAATGGCACCGGTCCGGTTAGATTTGCATCGACTTTCGTGCAGTAACGAAACGGTCCAAAACGCACCAAAACATGAGTTTCGGGTCGAACAGAGTGGATCGGGTGTGTTCGTTGCGAAAATTCCGACGCAACTTCGTTTGGTGAACTAATGGCACAGGTTCGGCCAGATTTGCATCGACTTTCGTGCAGTAAAGAAACCGTCCGAAACGCATCAAAACATGAGTTTTGGGTCCAATGGAATGGATTGGGTGCGTTCATTGCGAAAGATTCCGACGCTACTTCGTTTAGCGAGCTTGTGCGTTAATGGCACCAGTTCGGCTAGTTTTGCATTCAACTTTCATGCTGTAACAAAATGGTCCGAAACGCCCCAAAACATGAGTTTTGGGTCGAACGGAGTGGATCGGGTGCGTTCATTGCGAAAAATGCCGATGCAGCTTCGTTTGGCGAACTTGTGCGTCAATGGCTCCAGTTCGGCCAGCTTTGCCTCGACTTTCGTGCAGTAACGAAATGGTCCGAAACATGAGTTTTGCGTCCATTGGAGTGGATGAGGTGCGCTCGTTGCGAAAAATTCCGACGCAACTTCGTTTAGCGACGTTGTGCGTTGATGGCACCGGTTCGGCCAGTTTTGCATTCGACTTTCGTGCAGTAACGAAACGGTCCGAAATGCCCCAAAGCATGAGTTTTGGGTCGAATGGAGTGGATCGGGTGCGTTCGTTGCGAAAAATTCCGATGCAACTTCGTTTAGCGAACTTGTGCGTTAATGGCACCAGTTCTGCAAGCTTTGCATCGACTTTCGTGTAATGACTTAACGGTCTGAAACGCCCCAAAACATGAGTTTTGGGTCGAACAGAGTGGATCGGGTGCGTTCATTGCGAAAAATGCCGAGGCAGCTTCGTTTGGCGAACTTGTGCGTCAATGGCTCCAGTTCGGCCAACTTTGCCTCGACTTTCGTGCATTAATGAAACGGTCCGAAATGCCCCAAAACATGAGTTTTGCATCCTTGGAGTGGATGAGGTGCGTTCGTTGCGAAAAATTCTGACGCAACTTCATTTAGCGAACTTGTGCGTTAATGGCACCGGTTCGGCCAGTTTTGCATTCAACTTTCGTGCAGTAATGAAACATTACGAAACGCCCCAAAACACGAGTTTTGGGTCGAATGGAGTGGATCGGTTGTGTTCGTTGCAAAAAATTCCGACGCAGCTTCGTTTGGCAAACTTGTGCGTTGATGGCACTTATTCGTCCAGTTTTGCATCGACTTTCGTGCAGTAACGAAACAGTCCGAATCGCCCCAAAACATGAGTTTTGGGTTGAACGGAGTGTATTGGGTGCGTTCGTTGCGAAAAATTGCGACGCACCTTCGTTTGGCGAGATTGTGTGTTAATGGCACCAGTTCGGCTAGTTTTGCATTCGACTTTCGTGAAGTAATGAAACGGTCCGAAATGCCCCAAAACATTAGTTTTGGGTCGAACACAGTGGATCGGATGCGTTCGTTGCGAAAAATTCCGACGCAGCTTCGTTTGGCGAACCTGTGCATCAAAGGCACCAGTTCGGCTAGATTTGCATCGACTTTCGTGCAGTAACGAAACCGTCCAAAACGCATCAAAACATGAGCTTGTGCGTCAATGGCTCCAGTTCGGCCAACTTTGCCTCGACTTTCGTGCAGTAATGAAACGGTCCGAAATGCCCCAAAACATGAGTTTTGCGTCCATTGGAGTGGATGAGGTGCTTCGTTGCGAAAAATTCAGACGCAACTTCGTTTAGCGAACTTGTGCGTTAATGGCACCGGTTCGACCAGTTTTGCATTCAACTTTCGTGCAGTAACGAAACGTTCCGAAACGCCCCAAAACACGAGTTTTTGGTGGAATGGAGTGGATCGGTTGTGTTCGTTGCGAAAAATTCCGATGCAGCTTCGTTTGGCGAACTTGTGCGTTGATGGTACTAATTCGTCCAGTTTTGCATCGACTTTCGTGCAGTAACGAAACAGTCCGAAACGCCCCAAAACATGAGTTTTGGGTCGAATGGAGTGGATCGGGTGCGTTATTGCGAAAAATGCCGAAGCAGCTTCGTTTGGCGAACTAGTGCGTCAATGGCACCGGTCCGACTAGATTTGCATCGACTTTCGTGCAGTAACGAAACCGTCCAAAACGCATCAAAACATGAGTTTTGGGTCCAATGGAATGGATTGGGTGCGTTCGTTGCGAAAGATTCCGACGCTACTTCGTTTAGCGAGCTTGTGCGTTAATGGCACCAGTTCGGCTAGTTTTGCATTCAACTTTCGTGCTGTAACAAAATGGTCCGAAACGCCCCAAAACATGAGTTTTGTGTCGAATGGAGTGGATCTGGTGCGTTCGTTGCAAAAAATTCCGACGCACCTTCGTTTAGCGAGCTTGTGCGTTAGTGGCACCAGTTCGGCTAGTTTTGCATTCGACTTTCGTGCTGTAAAAAAATGGTCCAAAACGCCCCAAAACATGAGTTTTGTGTCGAAAGGAGTGGATCTGGTGCGTTCGTTGCGAAAAATTCCGACGCAACTTTGTTTAGCGACGTTGTGCGTTGATGGCACCAGTTCGGCCAGTTTTGCATTCGACTTTCGTGCAGTAACAAAACGGTCCGGAACGCCCCAAAACATGAGTTTTGTGTCGAATGGAGTGGATCTGGTGCGTTCGTTGCGAAAAATTCCGACGCAACTTCGTTTAGCGACGTTGTGCGTTGATGGCACCAGTTCGGCCAATTTTGCATTCGACTTTCGTGCAGTAACAAAACGGTCCGGAACGCCCCAAAACATGAGTTTTGGGACGAATGGAGTGGATCGGGTACGTTCATTGCGAAAAATGCCGACGCAGCTTCGTTAGGCGAACTTGTGCGTCAATGGCTCCAGTTCGGCCAGCTTTGCCTCGACTTTCGTGCAGTAACGAAATGGTCCGAAACGCCCCAAAACACGAGTTTTGGGTGGAATGGAGTGGATCGGTTGTGTTCGTTGCGAAAAATTCCGATGCAGCTTCGTTTGGCGAACTTGTGCGTTGATGGTACTAATTCGTCCAGTTTTGCATCGACTTTCGTGCAGTAACAAAACAGTCCGAAACGCCCCAAAACATGAGTTTTGGGTCGAACGGAGTGGATTGGGTGCGTTCGTTGCGAAAAATGCCGACGCAGCTTCGTTTGGCGAACGAGTGCGTCAATGGCACCGGTCCGGTTAGATTTGCATCGACTTTCGTGCAGTAACGAAACGGTCCAAAACGCACCAAAACATGAGTTTCGGGTCGAACAGAGTGGATCGGGTGTGTTCGTTGCGAAAATTCCGACGCAACTTCGTTTGGTGAACTAATGGCACAGGTTCGGCCAGATTTGCATCGACTTTCGTGCAGTAAAGAAACCGTCCGAAACGCATCAAAACATGAGTTTTGGGTCCAATGGAATGGATTGGGTGCGTTCATTGCGAAAGATTCCGACGCTACTTCGTTTAGCGAGCTTGTGCGTTAATGGCACCAGTTCGGCTAGTTTTGCATTCAACTTTCATGCTGTAACAAAATGGTCCGAAACGCCCCAAAACATGAGTTTTGGGTCGAACGGAGTGGATCGGGTGCGTTCATTGCGAAAAATGCCGATGCAGCTTCGTTTGGCGAACTTGTGCGTCAATGGCTCCAGTTCGGCCAGCTTTGCCTCGACTTTCGTGCAGTAACGAAATGGTCCGAAACATGAGTTTTGCGTCCATTGGAGTGGATGAGGTGCGCTCGTTGCGAAAAATTCCGACGCAACTTCGTTTAGCGACGTTGTGCGTTGATGGCACCCGGTTCGGCCAGTTTTGCATTCGACTTTCGTGCAGTAACGAAACGGTCCGAAATGCCCCAAAGCATGAGTTTTGGGTCGAATGGAGTGGATCGGGTGCGTTCGTTGCGAAAAATTCCGATGCAACTTCGTTTAGCGAACTTGTGCGTTAATGGCACCAGTTCTGCAAGCTTTGCATCGACTTTCGTGTAATGACTTAACGGTCTGAAACGCCCCAAAACATGAGTTTTGGGTCGAACAGAGTGGATCGGGTGCGTTCATTGCGAAAAATGCCGAGGCAGCTTCGTTTGGCGAACTTGTGCGTCAATGGCTCCAGTTCGGCCAACTTTGCCTCGACTTTTGTGCATTAATGAAACGGTCCGAAATGCCCCAAAACATGAGTTTTGCATCCTTGGAGTGGATGAGGTGCGTTCGTTGCGAAAAATTCTGACGCAACTTCATTTAGCGAACTTGTGCGTTAATGGCACCGGTTCGGCCAGTTTTGCATTCAACTTTCGTGCAGTAATGAAACATTACGAAACGCCCCAAAACACGAGTTTTGGGTCGAATGGAGTGGATCGGTTGTGTTCGTTGCAAAAAATTCCGACGCAGCTTCGTTTGGCAAACTTGTGCGTTGATGGCACTTATTCGTCCAGTTTTGCATCGACTTTCGTGCAGTAACGAAACAGTCCGAATCGCCCCAAAACATGAGTTTTGGGTTGAACGGAGTGTATTGGGTGCGTTCGTTGCGAAAAATTGCGACGCACCTTCGTTTGGCGAGATTGTGTGTTAATGGCACCAGTTCGGCTAGTTTTGCATTCGACTTTCGTGAAGTAATGAAACGGTCCGAAATGCCCCAAAACATTAGTTTTGGGTCGAACACAGTGGATCGGATGCGTTCGTTGCGAAAAATTCCGACGCAGCTTCGTTTGGCGAACCTGTGCATCAAAGGCACCAGTTCGGCTAGATTTGCATCGACTTTCGTGCAGTAACGAAACCGTCCAAAACGCATCAAAACATGAGCTTGTGCGTCAATGGCTCCAGTTCGGCCAACTTTGCCTCGACTTTCGTGCAGTAATGAAACGGTCCGAAATGCCCCAAAACATGAGTTTTGCGTCCATTGGAGTGGATGAGGTGCTTCGTTGCGAAAAATTCAGACGCAACTTCGTTTAGCGAACTTGTGCGTTAATGGCACCGGTTCGACCAGTTTTGCATTCAACTTTCGTGCAGTAACGAAACGTTCCGAAACGCCCCAAAACACGAGTTTTTGGTGGAATGGAGTGGATCGGTTGTGTTCGTTGCGAAAAATTCCGATGCAGCTTCGTTTGGCGAACTTGTGCGTTGATGGTACTAATTCGTCCTGTTTTGCATCGACTTTCGTGCAGTAACGAAACAGTCCGAAACGCCCCAAAACATGAGTTTTGGGTCGAACGGAGTGGATTGGGTGCGTTCGTTGCGAAAAATGCCGACGCAGCTTCGTTTGGCGAACGAGTGCGTCAATGGCACCGGTCCGGTTAGATTTGCATCGACTTTCCTGCAGTAACGAAACGGTCCAAAACGCACCAAAACATGAGTTTCGGGTCGAACAGAGTGGATCGGGTGTGTTCGTTGCGAAAATTCCGACGCAACTTCGTTTGGTGAACTAATGGCACAGGTTCGGCCAGATTTGCATCGACTTTCGTGCAGTAAAGAAACCGTCCGAAACGCATCAAAACATGAGTTTTGGGTCCAATGGAATGGATTGGGTGCGTTCATTGCGAAAGATTCCGACGCTACTTCGTTTAGCGAGCTTGTGCGTTAATGGCACCAGTTCGGCTAGTTTTGCATTCAACTTTCATGCTGTAACAAAATGGTCCGAAACGCCCCAAAACATGAGTTTTGGGTCGAACGGAGTGGATCGGGTGCGTTCATTGCGAAAAATGCCGATGCAGCTTCGTTTGGCGAACTTGTGCGTCAATGGCTCCAGTTCGGCCAGCTTTGCCTCGACTTTCGTGCAGTAACGAAATGGTCCGAAACATGAGTTTTGCGTCCATTGGAGTGGATGAGGTGCGCTCGTTGCGAAAAATTCCGACGCAACTTCGTTTAGCGACGTTGTGCGTTGATGGCACCGGTTCGGCCAGTTTTGCATTCGACTTTCGTGCAGTAACGAAACGGTCCGAAATGCCCCAAAGCATGAGTTTTGGGTCGAATGGAGTGGATCGGGTGCGTTCGTTGCGAAAAATTCCGATGCAACTTCGTTTAGCGAACTTGTGCGTTAATGGCACCAGTTCTGCAAGCTTTGCATCGACTTTCGTGTAATGACTTAACGGTCTGAAACGCCCCAAAACATGAGTTTTGGGTCGAACAGAGTGGATCGGGTGCGTTCATTGCGAAAAATGCCGAGGCAGCTTCGTTTGGCGAACTTGTGCGTCAATGGCTCCAGTTCGGCCAACTTTGCCTCGACTTTCGTGCATTAATGAAACGGTCCGAAATGCCCCAAAACATGAGTTTTGCATCCTTGGAGTGGATGAGGTGCGTTCGTTGCGAAAAATTCTGACGCAACTTCATTTAGCGAACTTGTGCGTTAATGGCACCGGTTCGGCCAGTTTTGCATTCAACTTTCGTGCAGTAATGAAACATTACGAAACGCCCCAAAACACGAGTTTTGGGTCGAATGGAGTGGATCGGTTGTGTTCGTTGCAAAAAATTCCGACGCAGCTTCGTTTGGCAAACTTGTGCGTTGATGGCACTTATTCGTCCAGTTTTGCATCGACTTTCGTGCAGTAACGAAACAGTCCGAATCGCCCCAAAACATGAGTTTTGGGTTGAACGGAGTGTATTGGGTGCGTTCGTTGCGAAAAATTGCGACGCACCTTCGTTTGGCGAGATTGTGTGTTAATGGCACCAGTTCGGCTAGTTTTGCATTCGACTTTCGTGAAGTAATGAAACGGTCCGAAATGCCCCAAAACATTAGTTTTGGGTCGAACACAGTGGATCGGATGCGTTCGTTGCGAAAAATTCCGACGCAGCTTCGTTTGGCGAACCTGTGCATCAAAGGCACCAGTTCGGCTAGATTTGCATCGACTTTCGTGCAGTAACGAAACCGTCCAAAACGCATCAAAACATGAGCTTGTGCGTCAATGGCTCCAGTTCGGCCAACTTTGCCTCGACTTTCGTGCAGTAATGAAACGGTCCGAAATGCCCCAAAACATGAGTTTTGCGTCCATTGGAGTGGATGAGGTGCTTCGTTGCGAAAAATTCAGACGCAACTTCGTTTAGCGAACTTGTGCGTTAATGGCACCGGTTCGACCAGTTTTGCATTCAACTTTCGTGCAGTAACGAAACGTTCCGAAACGCCCCAAAACACGAGTTTTTGGTGGAATGGAGTGGATCGGTTGTGTTCGTTGCGAAAAATTCCGATGCAGCTTCGTTTGGCGAACTTGTGCGTTGATGGTACTAATTCGTCCTGTTTTGCATCGACTTTCGTGCAGTAACGAAACAGTCCGAAACGCCCCAAAACATGAGTTTTGGGTCGAACGGAGTGGATTGGGTGCGTTCGTTGCGAAAAATGCCGACGCAGCTTCGTTTGGCGAACGAGTGCGTCAATGGCACCGGTCCGGTTAGATTTGCATCGACTTTCCTGCAGTAACGAAACGGTCCAAAACGCACCAAAACATGAGTTTCGGGTCGAACAGAGTGGATCGGGTGTGTTCGTTGCGAAAATTCCGACGCAACTTCGTTTGGTGAACTAATGGCACAGGTTCGGCCAGATTTGCATCGACTTTCGTGCAGTAAAGAAACCGTCCGAAACGCATCAAAACATGAGTTTTGGGTCCAATGGAATGGATTGGGTGCGTTCATTGCGAAAGATTCCGACGCTACTTCGTTTAGCGAGCTTGTGCGTTAATGGCACCAGTTCGGCTAGTTTTGCATTCAACTTTCATGCTGTAACAAAATGGTCCGAAACGCCCCAAAACATGAGTTTTGGGTCGAACGGAGTGGATCGGGTGCGTTCATTGCGAAAAATGCCGATGCAGCTTCGTTTGGCGAACTTGTGCGTCAATGGCTCCAGTTCGGCCAGCTTTGCCTCGACTTTCGTGCAGTAACGAAATGGTCCGAAACATGAGTTTTGCGTCCATTGGAGTGGATGAGGTGCGCTCGTTGCGAAAAATTCCGACGCAACTTCGTTTAGCGACGTTGTGCGTTGATGGCACCGGTTCGGCCAGTTTTGCATTCGACTTTCGTGCAGTAACGAAACGGTCCGAAATGCCCCAAAGCATGAGTTTTGGGTCGAATGGAGTGGATCGGGTGCGTTCGTTGCGAAAAATTCCGATGCAACTTCGTTTAGCGAACTTGTGCGTTAATGGCACCAGTTCTGCAAGCTTTGCATCGACTTTCGTGTAATGACTTAACGGTCTGAAACGCCCCAAAACATGAGTTTTGGGTCGAACAGAGTGGATCGGGTGCGTTCATTGCGAAAAATGCCGAGGCAGCTTCGTTTGGCGAACTTGTGCGTCAATGGCTCCAGTTCGGCCAACTTTGCCTCGACTTTCGTGCATTAATGAAACGGTCCGAAATGCCCCAAAACATGAGTTTTGCATCCTTGGAGTGGATGAGGTGCGTTCGTTGCGAAAAATTCTGACGCAACTTCATTTAGCGAACTTGTGCGTTAATGGCACCGGTTCGGCCAGTTTTGCATTCAACTTTCGTGCAGTAATGAAACATTACGAAACGCCCCAAAACACGAGTTTTGGGTCGAATGGAGTGGATCGGTTGTGTTCGTTGCAAAAAATTCCGACGCAGCTTCGTTTGGCAAACTTGTGCGTTGATGGCACTTATTCGTCCAGTTTTGCATCGACTTTCGTGCAGTAACGAAACAGTCCGAATCGCCCCAAAACATGAGTTTTGGGTTGAACGGAGTGTATTGGGTGCGTTCGTTGCGAAAAATTGCGACGCACCTTCGTTTGGCGAGATTGTGTGTTAATGGCACCAGTTCGGCTAGTTTTGCATTCGACTTTCGTGAAGTAATGAAACGGTCCGAAATGCCCCAAAACATTAGTTTTGGGTCGAACACAGTGGATCGGATGCGTTCGTTGCGAAAAATTCCGACGCAGCTTCGTTTGGCGAACCTGTGCATCAAAGGCACCAGTTCGGCTAGATTTGCATCGACTTTCGTGCAGTAACGAAACCGTCCAAAACGCATCAAAACATGAGCTTGTGCGTCAATGGCTCCAGTTCGGCCAACTTTGCCTCGACTTTCGTGCAGTAATGAAACGGTCCGAAATGCCCCAAAACATGAGTTTTGCGTCCATTGGAGTGGATGAGGTGCTTCGTTGCGAAAAATTCAGACGCAACTTCGTTTAGCGAACTTGTGCGTTAATGGCACCGGTTCGACCAGTTTTGCATTCAACTTTCGTGCAGTAACGAAACGTTCCGAAACGCCCCAAAACACGAGTTTTTGGTGGAATGGAGTGGATCGGTTGTGTTCGTTGCGAAAAATTCCGATGCAGCTTCGTTTGGCGAACTTGTGCGTTGATGGTACTAATTCGTCCTGTTTTGCATCGACTTTCGTGCAGTAACGAAACAGTCCGAAACGCCCCAAAACATGAGTTTTGGGTCGAACGGAGTGGATTGGGTGCGTTCGTTGCGAAAAATGCCGACGCAGCTTCGTTTGGCGAACGAGTGCGTCAATGGCACCGGTCCGGTTAGATTTGCATCGACTTTCCTGCAGTAACGAAACGGTCCAAAACGCACCAAAACATGAGTTTCGGGTCGAACAGAGTGGATCGGGTGTGTTCGTTGCGAAAATTCCGACGCAACTTCGTTTGGTGAACTAATGGCACAGGTTCGGCCAGATTTGCATCGACTTTCGTGCAGTAAAGAAACCGTCCGAAACGCATCAAAACATGAGTTTTGGGTCCAATGGAATGGATTGGGTGCGTTCATTGCGAAAGATTCCGACGCTACTTCGTTTAGCGAGCTTGTGCGTTAATGGCACCAGTTCGGCTAGTTTTGCATTCAACTTTCATGCTGTAACAAAATGGTCCGAAACGCCCCAAAACATGAGTTTTGGGTCGAACGGAGTGGATCGGGTGCGTTCATTGCGAAAAATGCCGATGCAGCTTCGTTTGGCGAACTTGTGCGTCAATGGCTCCAGTTCGGCCAGCTTTGCCTCGACTTTCGTGCAGTAACGAAATGGTCCGAAACATGAGTTTTGCGTCCATTGGAGTGGATGAGGTGCGCTCGTTGCGAAAAATTCCGACGCAACTTCGTTTAGCGACGTTGTGCGTTGATGGCACCGGTTCGGCCAGTTTTGCATTCGACTTTCGTGCAGTAACGAAACGGTCCGAAATGCCCCAAAGCATGAGTTTTGGGTCGAATGGAGTGGATCGGGTGCGTTCGTTGCGAAAAATTCCGATGCAACTTCGTTTAGCGAACTTGTGCGTTAATGGCACCAGTTCTGCAAGCTTTGCATCGACTTTCGTGTAATGACTTAACGGTCTGAAACGCCCCAAAACATGAGTTTTGGGTCGAACAGAGTGGATCGGGTGCGTTCATTGCGAAAAATGCCGAGGCAGCTTCGTTTGGCGAACTTGTGCGTCAATGGCTCCAGTTCGGCCAACTTTGCCTCGACTTTCGTGCATTAATGAAACGGTCCGAAATGCCCCAAAACATGAGTTTTGCATCCTTGGAGTGGATGAGGTGCGTTCGTTGCGAAAAATTCTGACGCAACTTCATTTAGCGAACTTGTGCGTTAATGGCACCGGTTCGGCCAGTTTTGCATTCAACTTTCGTGCAGTAATGAAACATTACGAAACGCCCCAAAACACGAGTTTTGGGTCGAATGGAGTGGATCGGTTGTGTTCGTTGCAAAAAATTCCGACGCAGCTTCGTTTGGCAAACTTGTGCGTTGATGGCACTTATTCGTCCAGTTTTGCATCGACTTTCGTGCAGTAACGAAACAGTCCGAATCGCCCCAAAACATGAGTTTTGGGTTGAACGGAGTGTATTGGGTGCGTTCGTTGCGAAAAATTGCGACGCACCTTCGTTTGGCGAGATTGTGTGTTAATGGCACCAGTTCGGCTAGTTTTGCATTCGACTTTCGTGAAGTAATGAAACGGTCCGAAATGCCCCAAAACATTAGTTTTGGGTCGAACACAGTGGATCGGATGCGTTCGTTGCGAAAAATTCCGACGCAGCTTCGTTTGGCGAACCTGTGCATCAAAGGCACCAGTTCGGCTAGATTTGCATCGACTTTCGTGCAGTAACGAAACCGTCCAAAACGCATCAAAACATGAGCTTGTGCGTCAATGGCTCCAGTTCGGCCAACTTTGCCTCGACTTTCGTGCAGTAATGAAACGGTCCGAAATGCCCCAAAACATGAGTTTTGCGTCCATTGGAGTGGATGAGGTGCTTCGTTGCGAAAAATTCAGACGCAACTTCGTTTAGCGAACTTGTGCGTTAATGGCACCGGTTCGACCAGTTTTGCATTCAACTTTCGTGCAGTAACGAAACGTTCCGAAACGCCCCAAAACACGAGTTTTTGGTGGAATGGAGTGGATCGGTTGTGTTCGTTGCGAAAAATTCCGATGCAGCTTCGTTTGGCGAACTTGTGCGTTGATGGTACTAATTCGTCCTGTTTTGCATCGACTTTCGTGCAGTAACGAAACAGTCCGAAACGCCCCAAAACATGAGTTTTGGGTCGAACGGAGTGGATTGGGTGCGTTCGTTGCGAAAAATGCCGACGCAGCTTCGTTTGGCGAACGAGTGCGTCAATGGCACCGGTCCGGTTAGATTTGCATCGACTTTCCTGCAGTAACGAAACGGTCCAAAACGCACCAAAACATGAGTTTCGGGTCGAACAGAGTGGATCGGGTGTGTTCGTTGCGAAAATTCCGACGCAACTTCGTTTGGTGAACTAATGGCACAGGTTCGGCCAGATTTGCATCGACTTTCGTGCAGTAAAGAAACCGTCCGAAACGCATCAAAACATGAGTTTTGGGTCCAATGGAATGGATTGGGTGCGTTCATTGCGAAAGATTCCGACGCTACTTCGTTTAGCGAGCTTGTGCGTTAATGGCACCAGTTCGGCTAGTTTTGCATTCAACTTTCATGCTGTAACAAAATGGTCCGAAACGCCCCAAAACATGAGTTTTGGGTCGAACGGAGTGGATCGGGTGCGTTCATTGCGAAAAATGCCGATGCAGCTTCGTTTGGCGAACTTGTGCGTCAATGGCTCCAGTTCGGCCAGCTTTGCCTCGACTTTCGGGCAGTAACGAAATGGTCCGAAACATGAGTTTTGCATCCATTGGAGTGGATGAGGTGCGCTCGTTGCGAAAAATTCCGACGCAACTTCGTTTAGCGACGTTGTGCGTTGATGGCACCGGTTCGGCCAGTTTTGCATTCGACTTTCGTGCAGTAACGAAACGGTCCGAAATGCCCCAAAGCATGAGTTTTGGGTCGAATGGAGTGGATCGGGTGCGTTCGTTGCGAAAAATTCCGATGCCACTTCGTTTAGCGAACTTGTGCGTTAATGGCACCAGTTCTGCAAGCTTTGCATCGACTTTCGTGTAATGACTTAACGGTCTGAAACGCCCCAAAACATGAGTTTTGGGTCGAACAGAGTGGATCGGGTGCGTTCATTGCGAAAAATGCCGAGGCAGCTTCGTTTGGCGAACTTGTGTGTCAATGGCTCCAGTTCGGCCAACTTTGCCTCGACTTTCGTGCATTAATGAAACGGTCCGAAATGCCCCAAAACATGAGTTTTGCGTCCTTGGAGTGGATGAGGTGCATTCGTTGCGAAAAATTCTGACGCAACTTCATTTAGCGAACTTGTGCGTTAATGGCACCGGTTCGGCCAGTTTTGCATTCAACTTTCGTGCAGTAATGAAACATTACGAAACGCCCCAAAACACGAGTTTTGGGTCGAATGGAGTGGATCGGTTGTGTTCGTTGCAAAAAATTCCGACGCAGCTTCGTTTGGCAAACTTGTGCGTTGATGGCACTTATTCGTCCAGTTTTGCATCGACTTTCGTGCAGTAACGAAACAGTCCGAATCGCCCCAAAACATGAGTTTTGGGTCGAACGGAGTGTATTGGGTGCGTTCGTTGCGAAAAATTGCGACGCACCTTCGTTTGGCGAGATTGTGTGTTAATGGCACCAGTTCGGCTAGTTTTGCATTCGACTTTCGTGAAGTAATGAAACGGTCCGAAATGCCCCAAAACATGAGTTTTGGGTCGAACACAGTGGATCGGATGCGTTCGTTGCGAAAAATTCCGACGCAGCTTCGTTTGGCGAACCTGTGCATCAATGGCACCAGTTCGGCTAGATTTGCATCGACTTTCGTGCAGTAACGAAACCGTCCAAAACGCATCAAAACATGAGTTTTGGGTCCAATGGAATGGATTGGGTGCGTTCGTTGCGAAAGATTGCGACGCAACTTCGTTCAGCGAACTTGTGCGTTAGTGGCACCAGTTCGGCTAGTTTTGCATTCGACTTTCGTGCTGTAACAAAATGGTCCGAAACGCCGCAAAACATGAATTTTGTGTCGGATGGTGTGGATCTGGTGCGTTCGTTGCGAAAAATTCCGACGCAACTTCGTTTAGCGACGTTGTGCGTTGATGGCACCAGTTCGGCCAGTTTTGCATTCGACTTTCGTGCAGTAACAAAACGGTCCGGAACGCCCCAAAACATGAGTTTTGGGACGAATGGAGTGGATCGGGTGCGTTCATTGCGAAAAATGCCGACGCAGCTTCGTTAGGTGAACTTGTGCGTCAATGGCTCCAGTTCGGCCAGCTTTGCCTCGACTTTCGTGCAGTAACGAAATAGTCCGAAACGCCCCAAAACATGAGTTTTGCTTCCATTGGAATGGATGAGGTGCGTTCGTTGCGAAAAATTCTGACGCAACTTCGTTTAGCGACGTTGTGCGTTGATGGCACCTGTTCGGTATGCTTTGCATCGACTTTCATGTAGTGATTTAACAGTCCGAAACGCTCCAAAACATGGGTTTTGGGTCGAACGGAGTGGATTGGGTGCGTTCGTTGCGAAAAGTTCCGACACACCTTCGTTTAGCGAACTTGTGCGTTAATGGCACTGGTTCGGCCAGTTTTGCATTCGACTTTCGTGCAGTAACGAAACGTTCCGAAACGACCCAAAACATGAGTTTTGGGTCGAATGGAGTGGATCGAGTGCGTTCGTTGCGAAAAATTCCGACGCAACTTCGTTTAGCGAACTTGTGCGTTAATGGCACCAGTTTGGCAAGCTTTGCATCGAGTTTCGTGTAGCGATTTAACGGTCCGAAACGCAGCAAAACATGTGTTTTGGGTCGAACGGAGTGGCTTGGGTGCGTTCGTTGCGAAAAATTCCGACGCACTTTCGTTTAGCGAGGTTGTGCGTCAATGGCACCGGTTCGGCCAACTTTGCCTCGACTATCGTGCAGTAATGAAACGGTCCGAAATGCCCCAAAACATGAGTTTTGCGTCCATTGGAGTGGATGAGGTGCGTTCGTTGCGAAAAATTCTGACGCAACTTCGTTTAGCGAACTTGTGCGTTAATGGCACCGGATCGGCCAGTTTTGCATCGACTTTCGTGCAGTAACGAAACAGTCAGAAATGCCCCAAAACATGAGTTTTGGGTCGAACGGAGTGGATTGGGTGCGTTCGTTGCGAAAAATTCCGACGCACCTTCGTTTAGCGAGCTTGTGCGTTAATGGCACCAGTTCGGCTAGTTTTGCATTCGACTTTCGTGCAGTAACGAAACGGTCCGAAACGCCACAAAACATGAGTTTTGGGTCTGTTGGCGCTAAAATCGGCCGGATAGGAATCGGCCGATGGTCTTCAGCGTCGGACACACGACCCGGGAGAATCTGCTTAGCTCCTGTTCGGGTTATCGCCCTGGTGCGGTTCGCGCGGCGTGCCAGTCAATCTGACCTGTTGATTGACAAGGAAATATAGTATTAAATTCCAGCCGCGTCGATCGGCTGGGATTCCGATCTGCCCTGTGGAGCGCGTAGGCAGCGAATCGGCCGATTTGCTGCAGATATGACCAGCTTTGGATCAGCCGATAATCGTGTAGTAATCGTAAAGAAAACTGCTGGAGCGATCTAGACAATTACTGCAAGGGCAACACTTGAAATAGATCTAATCGGCTGTAAGATGATAAATCGAAGAAGAACAATGACGAAGCCGATTACTCTGATCTCAAGCTGGATAACTGATGATAATACTAGAATAACAGGTAAAACTTGCAATTCTAGTAAATATCGATAACTGGTGAATAAATCCAAACGAAACCACAGCGATGCGCCCGTAGTTAAAGCTTGGATATTACTCGGTAAGCGGAACCTACCAATTGGCCGGAGATCAAGCTGATGCAGTCCTGCCAATCCGTACGAACTCGTGAAAGAAGAAAATATTGGCGAAGGTTCCGACTTGAAAGTAAATTGCTGGAAAAGTAGAAGTATTGTTGTTGGTTGATTTGTTGATCCCTTTGCAAGACCCTGACGACTCCTATTTATACCCTAAGACATAGGACTCCTGGTCGATTACGACTTGTTACAACCTTATTTAAAAAAAAAGGGAAAACTACTATATCTATAATAACTTTTAAAGGAAACGGACTCCCGCAGAATCTTCCGCCGCCGTCCCCTAATCCAATCAGGACTCTTTTCAATTGCTCCTTGACCGACTTAGCGTTGCCCTATTGACCAACTTTTGACCAGGACTCTCCGAAATAGTCCCATCCTGTTGGCGCAAGTCGTATCACCAATCGGCCGATTTCCAACTGTTACCTCAATCGGCCGATTCCTTATTGTAGCCTTTAGATCTGCCGCATCGGCCAACCTTCTCTTCCCGACACCGATTTAACACGTGTCAAAATCTGGCGTCAACACATGCCCCCCAGTTTCGGAGTAAAACATAACTTTTTCTTCGAAACTCTTTCTTTAATCCTTTCCTCCGAAATGAGCGCAGTAAAAATCTCCTTTCGTTCAAAGCTCTTGTGAACTCTTCCCCTTCGATATATGCATTTCCCGGAGCACATCGGCCAATTTTATACGGCCTTTCCCAGGTGGGCGACCATTTACCGAATTTGGGATCCTTAGACCCTATCGGCAGCACCAACTCCCATACCAAATCTCCTCGGGAGAATTGTTTAACCTTGACCTTCTTATCATACCAACTGGCCACCCTTTTTCTTGACATTAGCTGCCGATTCTTGATTTTCAACCTCCTTGCTGTTATTTTGCTTGGGGCGCCAGACCCGACACTTGACGTTCCTCTTTTCCAGCGCTTGCCTCTACTCTTCTTTTTGTTGCTCCCATCAGCGCAAGCGTTGGATCCTCCGTTTCTGCGATTTGGATAGTCCACCAGGGCACCACCTGGGGTTTATTGGTTTGGCCGATGATTTGGCGTGCTCCTAATCTGATTCCCTTCCTAGGGGGTTTTCATCTGACAAAGCCGACCGTGTACGCTGATTCTGCTCCTCAGTCGATCCTGTTGGTCGATCCTGCCTTTCGACCGATCATACCGGTCAGCTTTGCCCTCCAACCGAACATGCACTAAAAGGCGCCGACCGTCTTGTTCGCACCAGTTTCTGCTGATCGGCTCTGATCTTCTATCTCTGGAGCGCGATCTTTTGAGCGGGCGATCGCCGCAACTTCACCCGTTGCACTCAGGGCAATTATCGGCTGATGGCAATCTGAGGTCATTTTCCCAGCAATGAATAAAAAACGGACATCGCCAATGATCTTTGTGTCGGCGTATCATCTCATCGTGGTGTCTCGTCCTTTCCTGCTGTCGCCGATATTTGCTGAGTAAGAATTGGGAAGTGACGGGTCTACGCGATCGCTCTGATCCTTTGCCTTCATCTTCTGTCCGTCTTTTCCCTTTAACACCGTCCACTGTGATCTGCTTTCTGGGATCCACGGCGGCGCTCCTTCTCGCCGATTCTGACGTCAGCACCTTGGTTTGAAGTGAATTTTTCCCCGTGTCAACCATGTTGGCCGGGAAAGGATGCCGATCTATCTTCATCGGTTTTGCTGGTTTAGCCGGGGTTTCGAACTTGAGCCTTCCCTGCTCGATGGTCGATTGTATCTGTTGACGAAAGATTTTGCATTCATTCGTATCATGATACGTGGCGTTGTGCCACTTGCAGTACTTCATCTTCTTGAGCTGATCGGCCGAAGGGATGGTATGATACTGAGATAGCTTGATCTGCCCTTCCTGGAGTAATAAGTCGAAAATCTTATCGGCCTTTGATGTGTCAAAGCCGAATGTCTCTGGTTCTTTCTTTCCAAAAGGGCACGATATTGGCTTCTTCCCTTTGACCCATTCCACTAGGCCGATTTCTCCTCCTTCCTCAGATTCAGACCCTTCCAAATTCCTCTGCCGATCAAACATGCGTACCTCCTGACCGGCCAACCGGTGAACGATCTGACTTAAGCTTTCAAATTCTTGTGAGGCGTACCTCTCCTTGATATGCGGCAGGAGGCCTTGGAAAGCGATATCGGCCAACTGGGCATCGGTCAGAGCCAGAGTATAGCATTTGTTTCTGATTTCTCTGAACCTCCGTATGTATCCAGTTATTGGTTCGTCGCTCCTCTGCCTGATGCTGGTCAAATCCGAGAGCTTCATCTCATGTACTCCTGCGTAGAAGTACTTATGGAATTGCTTTTCCAGATCGGCCCAAGTAACAATGGAATTGGGTGGTAAAGTGGTGAACCACTGGAAGGCCGATCCAGACAGAGACGACGAGAACAGACGCACCCTTAGAGCATCTTGTGTGGTGGCTTCCCCGCACTGGATGATGAATCGGTTGATGTGCTCTACAGTGGATGTATCGTCCGTCCCCGAAAACTTGGTAAAATCGGGAACTTTGTAGTGGTGTGGGAACGGCAGCAAGTCATAGGCCGATGGATATTGATGTGGACATCACCAGAATGGATACACCCACATGTAATAAACACACATGGAAGGTATGGAGGACCAAAGAAGTTGATTGGGGACCAAGCCTAAGTCTTCCCAATGTTCTCCATCAGGCCACCACGTCACTTTTGGTGCAAGGAAAGAAAGAGTCCATGTCCAACACGTTTTGGAGGCTGGATTCGGACTGCAGAACAGCACCAACTTGTGACGGACACCACGGTCGCATACGGACTCGGATAGGGACGTTCAAGTACTTCGTGGGAAGCTTATGAAGTCTAGTTTCATATGGATCCGGACTCAAGTCCATATCTCTCCTGATTCGTCCGCAATGACCAAAATACTACCGACTGGTTTTCTGTCTAAAGGTGCTGCGACATCTTAATTTGGCCCGATGGGCTTTGTATCAAGTTGGGTCCATTAGGGACGCGTCCTAGGGTTGGAGTGTGACTCAAACACCCTCTTGGTCATCCTCCTAGGTATTAATAAGGGTTAGAGCCGCCATGAACAGATTGGGGGGTTTTTGTTTTGTTGAAAGTTTAGCCTTTGCTACTTCCTTGTAGACGTGTGTGTCGACTAGACCATCCGTTCTACTCGATTCGGAACCCCACCTTGTTGATTCCAGATTGGTTATTATCTCCATATTTGCAATTGAGTTGCTTGTTCTACTTGTTCTTGCTGGTTCTTCGGTTGCTTGCAGGACAGGTGCCCTAGTGGCCGGGTGTCGCGCTCCACAAGATCGCGGCAGCCATTGGAGGACAGGTGCCAAAGTGGCCGGGTGTCGCGCTCCAGAAGATCGTGGCAGCCATTGGAGGTGGTGTATCGGTTGCTAAGGCGCAGCGTCCTTGGAAGGCTGTAGTCGGGCCGTGAACGTCGCCTCCATCTCAAATCGAGTTATCCCCCGCCTCTCATCGAAAGATCGGGAACAAACCCTAGCGGGTTCACATCAGTTGGTATCAGAGCAAGGTTTATCGGTGAGAGACTTCTAATTCTTCGCTGTTTTATTTTTCCTATAGTCCAGAAAAGCCAAAAAAATAGTAGATTAGTTTACCTTCAATCCTATAAACTCGTTTGAGCCTTTGCTAGCACTGCTTAGTTAGGGCTTGTTGAATTTTCGGTTGCATCGGTTGCGTCGAGTTGCTGGTCTTAGTTTTAGTCCTTTAGAGTTTTGAGTTCTTGTCACGTTCTAGTCACAACCGTGCGCTACCATACATACTCCGTGTTGGCGGAATCCGAGTCCATATTCGTGTTCAAGTCCGAGTTAGATTCTGTGTTGGTTTGTGACCGAATCGGACGCAGTGCTGTGATTCGAGTAGGGATCAGTTTCCTATTTCGAATTGGTTATTGCGCCGTGTTATAAAATTCCATTGCTATTCGCACTTGTACTGCATATTTTGTAGCGCTCTAGAAAGGCAGAAGTAGTCTCGGCTTACTCAAACCACAACTTTGCACGAATACATATAGTCTCAGCTTAGTCCAGAGAGAGAGAGAGTGATGTGTGGCTCTTTTAAAGTCTTTTAGGTTATATAATCAGTTTTGAGGATCCCCTGAAAAAAAAAGATGGAAAAAAAAAGAAAAAAGAAAAGAAAAAAAAAGAAGAAGAAGAAAAAGAAGGGAAGAAAAAGGGGCTGTTCTTTGTGCATCTTTTTTGTTCTTCGGTGGTGTCTCGTGACTTCATTTGTGTCCAGGCTCGCGTCTCTAGCACGGTCTAGGCTAGGACTAGCACAGTACCACCGTTGAACAATTATTCAGCTTGCTTTTCTAACTAACGTGGTGCTAGTATTTTCCCTTGATCAGCCCACCTACAGCTCCACATACTCGACTATAGCTTGACAGTTTTCTGTTGCTAAGGCACCGATACACTTCTTTCAAGGTGCTTGACTTGTTGGTTGCCGACTCATCCTGTTTTGCTTGGTAAGAACTGGTAAGAGCTCATATTAAACAAGTTGAGTTTGAGAGAATTACAACCGACACATTCTAGTAGTTGACAGGAGGATACATATTATTTTTGTGTTCTTGTTTTCTACTGATCATGGCAGGTGATACAGTGATTTTTGAGCGGAGCAAACAACAACAAAATATTCTGGACATTATTCAATGCTTGCCTTTATATCCTGGTGAGTTTGATCCTAAAGCTTACATTGATTGGGAGCTAAAAGTAGATAATGAATTTGATGAGCATGACCTGTCGGAGAAACAAATGATTTATATTGCCTCTAATATTTTAACAGAAAATGCTTTGCTAGAATGGAAATATATTTGTAGGCATAACATTATTCCGCAAACTTGGAAAGAATTCAAAATACATTTTAGAGATGCCTATATTCCTGCATATTATGTTGATCATTTGCTTACCAAACTAGAGAAATTAAAACAGGGTAGTAGGACTGTGAAACAATACTACCATGATTTTAAAATTTGTATCATGTTTGGTGGATTGGATGAATGCATGGAAGATGTTATGAATAGGTTCATGAGAGGGCTCAATTCTGAAATTCGAAACTTGTTAATTGGCAAGTCATATTGCTATATCGGTCAATTGTTTTGTCTTGCTCTCCATGCTGAAAAAGAAATTCTTTCATTTGTGAATACTTGCAAGAATGATGTGACTCATAGTGTCCAAACTTTGTCCACTCTACATGCTAACAAAGAGCAACGAATAGTGGAACCTGCTGCTGATTCAACTTTTTCACAAGATGAATTACTTGTTGTTTCTTATGATAAAGAGGACTTGTGTGCTAATACTTCTTTTACTCATATACCAGAATTAATGAATAAGTGTGATATTTTTGGTTTGGAACCATATGAATGTGCTGTAGATAATCCTTCTCATCCTATTACTTGTGTACAAGATGAACTGAAATTGTTGCCTTCTTTAAATACTTTGGGTTATATTGAATTTAATATTCTGTGTAATCTAAATTGTCTAAAAGAGAAGGTTCAATTAGATTCTAATTTGCCAAGTTTAAATCATTGTTCGCTTCATGCAATTGGAAAAAATGACATCAAAGGAGAATATTTGGTGCATAAAGTGTATATCTGTTCTAATCTGAAATATCCTTTTGGGCTACAATACCATGAGCAAATAGGGGGCTGCATTAACACTAATAATATCTTGCAAAGTTTTTCTAGTTTTTCTCTTATGCAACAGGATCAGCTTGAAGAACGAGAGCATTGTTTGTTGTGCCCATGCAGCATAGTCGTCGCTCCATGTTCCAACAACAAAGCAAGCACCTTTGAATGCCGTTGGAGCAAGTCGAGGACGACTTGCAGCCAAGAAGGGGAGAATGATGTGGACATCACCAGAATGGATACACCCACATGTAATAAACACACATGGAAGGTATGGAGGACCAAAGAAGTTGATTGGGGACCAAGCCTAAGTCTTCCCAATATTCTCCATCAGGCCACCACGTCACTTTTGGTGCAAGGAAAGAAAGAGTCCATGTCCAACATGTTTTGGAGGCTGGATTCGGACTGCAGAACAGCACCAACTTGTGACGGACACCACGGTCGCATACGGACTTGGATAGGGACGTTCAAGTACTTCGTGGAAAGCTTATGAAGTCTAGTTTCATATGGATCCGGACTCAAGTCCATATCTCTCTTGATTCGTCCGCAATGACCAAAATACTACCGACTGGTTTTCTGTCTAAAGGTGCTGCGACATCTTAATTTGGCCCGATGGGCTTTGTATCAAGTCGGGTCCATTAGGGACGCGTCCTAGGGTCGGAGTGCGACTCAAACACCCTCTTGGTCGTCCTCCTAGGTATTAATAAGGGTTAGAGCCGCCATGAACAGATTGAGGGTTTTTGTTTTGTTGAAAGTTTAGCCATTGCTACTTCCTTGTAGACGCGTGTGTCGACTAGACCATCCGTTCTACTCGATTCGGAACCGCACCTTGTTGATTCCAGATTGGTTATTATCTCCATATTTGCAATTGAGTTGCTTGTTCTACTTGTTCTTGCTGATTCTTCGATTGCTTGCAGGACAGGTGCCCTAGTGGCCGGGTGTCGCGCTCCAGAAGATCGCGACAGCCATTGGAGGTGGTGTATCGGTTGCTAAGGCGCAGCGTCCTTGGAAGGCTGTAGTCGGGCCGTGAACGTCGCCTCCATCTCAAATCGAGTTATCCCCCGCCTCTCATCGAAAGATCGGGAACAAACCCTAGCGGGTTCACATTAGATATGGCATCTTGTAGGTGTAAGTTTGCACTTTTGGCTTCAATCCAAACTGGTCCTGGATTACTTCTGCTATTCTTGCCGTCCAGTCCACCTGCTGCTGGTGAACAGCTGTTCGCGGTGCGGGTATGTGCTGAAGAGCTGGCACGTCTGGGTGATGAATCGGCGAATCTTGCTGAGCAGCCGATAGTTGATGGCGAAGTGAATCCGCCCCTCCATCGTATGTCATCATTGGCGCCGCGCCTCTGAACGCTTCTGCAGCGCTTGCCCCCCTGCCGATTTCTGATGAGATCGCTGATACTGAGCGACCGTCGGCCGGACGGCCGATTGGTGTGGCACCTGGATTGGATAACTCCCGTATCCGTTCGTTGGCTCGGGAAAAAACGTTGTCGTCGATGTTCCCCAAGGTGCTGAGCTTGTGGGCAGCGATTGCACAGAAGCAATCTGGACGGGTTGAAGCGGCGTTTGTGATGGGAGACATGGTGCACCGCTGTATCTTGGAGACGCTGGGGGCATTGGAGAACTGTACCCCTCGCGTTGCGTCAATATCGGCTGAGGAGCCGATTGGGACGTGTATGGTAAGCTTCTGGCTGGCAGAGTGGTTGGTGGGGCATATGCTGGTCCCTGATAGCCATGGACAACTCCGTTGGCCAGAGAGCTGATGACGGCGTTATACACCGTGTTGGTCATCACCGAGGATTGGTCGATGAATGCCTGATAAACGAATTATTGGATCATCTCTGACATCTTGCCCGAGTCCTCAGCAATAGTGATGTAGCGGGGAACTAGAATAGGAGCCTTCTTGACCGCCTCCCCGCTTCTGGTACGACTGAACGACTGGAGGTACATCTTCTTGTAATCTTCTAGATGTTTGGCCAATTCTTCCCTCTGGTCGTCCTTGAGATCCGCTTCTGTGACCTCAATGATGTTACTGTCGGAGATTTCTGCGTTCTTCGACATATCAGATCTTGGATGGTCCCACTGGGCGTGCCAAAAGTGTGTTGGCGCTAAAATCGGCCGGATAGGAATCGGCCGATGGTCTTCAGCGTCAGACACACGACCCGGGAGAATCTGCTTAGCTCCTGTTCGGGTTATCGCCCTGGTGCGGTTCGCGCGGCGTGCCAGTCAATCTGACCTGTTGATTGACAAGGAAATAGAGTATTAAATTCCAGCCGCGTCGATCGGCTGGGATTCCGATCTGTCCTGTGGAGCGCGTCGGCAGCGAATCGGCCGATTTGCTGCAGAGATGACCGGCTATGGATCAGCCAATAATCGTGTAGTAATCATAAAGAAAACTGCTGGAGCGATCTAGACAATTACTGCAAGGGCAACACTTGAAATAGATCTAATCGGCTGTAAGATGATAAATCGAAGAAGAACAATGACGAAGCCGATTACTCTGATCTCAAGCTGGATAACTGATGATAATACTAGAATAACAGGTAAAACTTGCAATTCTAGTAAATATCGATAACTGGTGAATAAATCCAAACGAAACCACAGCGATGCGCACGTAGTTAAAGCTCGGATATTACTCGGTAAGCGGAACCTACCAATTGGCCGGAGATCAAGCTGATGCAGCCCTGCCAATCCGTACGAACTCGTGAAAGAAGAAAATATTGGCGAAGTCGCCGACTTGAAAGTAAATTGCTAGAAAAGTAGAAGTATTGTTGTTGGTTGATGTGTTGATCCCTTTGCCAGACCCTGACGACTCCTATTTATACCCTAAGACATAGGACTTCTGGTCGATTACGACTTGTTACAATCTTATTTAAAAAAAACGGGAAAACTACTATATCTATAATAACTTTTAAAGGAAACGGACTCCCGCAGAATCTTCCGCCGCCGTCCCCTAATCCAATCAGGACTCTTTTCAATTGCTCCTTGACCGACTTAGCGTTGCCCTATTGACCAACTTTTGACCAGGACTCTCCGAAATAGTCCCATCCTGTTGGCGCAAGCCGTATCACCAATCGGCCGATTTCCAACTGTTACCTCAATCGGCCGATTCCTTATTGTAGCCTTTAGATCGGCCGCATCGGCCAACCTTCTCTTCCCGACGCCGATTTAACACGTGTCAAAATCTGGCGTCAACAGGGTCGAATGGAGTGGATCAGGTGCGTTCGTTGCGAAAAACTCCGACGCAGCTTCGTTTGGCGAACTAGTGCGTTAATGGCTCCAGTTCGGCCAGCTTTGCCTCGACTTTCGTGCAGTAACGAAATGGTCCGAAACGCCCCAAAACATGAGTTTTGCGTCCATTGGAGTGGATGAGGTGCGTTCGTTGCGAAAATTTCCGACGCAACTTCGTTAGCGAACTTGGGCGTTAATGGCACCGGATCGGCCAGTTTTGCATCGACTTTCGTGCAGTAACGAAACGGTCCGAAACGTACCAAAACATGAGTGTTGGGTCGAACAGAGTGGATCGGGTGCGTTCGTTGTGAATAATTCTGACGCAACTTCGTTTGGTGAACTAATGGCACAAGTTCGTCCAGCTTCGCATCGACTTTCGTGTAGTGATTTAACAGTCCGAAACGCACCAAAACATGAGTTTTGGGTCGAACGGAGTGGATTGGGTGCGTTCATTGCGAAAAGTTCCGACGCACCTTCGTTTAGCGAACTTGTGCGTTAATGGCACCGGTTCGGCCAGTTTTGCATTCGACTTTCGTGCAGTAACGAAACGTTCCGAAACGCCCCAAGACATGAGTTTTCGGTCGAATGGAGTGGATCGGGTGCGTTCGTTGCGAAAAATTCCGACGCAACTTCGTTTGGCGAACTTGTGCGTTGATGGCAATTCGGCCAGTTTTGCATCGACTTTCGTGCACTAACGAAACGGTCCGAAACGCACCAAAACATGAGTTTTGAGTTGAACAGAGTGGATAGGGTGTGTTTGTTGCAAAAAATTCCGACGCAACTTCGTTTAGCGAACTTGTGCGTTAATGGCACCAGTTCGGCAAGCTTTGCATGGACTTTCGTGTAATGACTTAACGGTCTGAAACGCCCCAAAATATGAGTTTTGGGTCAAACAGAGTGGATCGGGTGCGTTCATTGCGAAAAATGCCGAGGCAGCTTCGTTTGGCGAACTTGTGCGCCAATGGCTCCAGTTCGGCCAGCTTTGCCTCGACTTTCGTGGAGTAATGAAACGGTCCAAAACGCCCCAAAACATGAGTTTTGCGTCCATTAGAGTGGATGAGGTGCGTTCGTTGCGAAAATTTCTGACGCAACTTCGTTTAGCGAACTTGTGCGTTAATGGCACCGGATCGGCCAGTTTTGCATCGACTTTCGTGTAGTAACGAAATAGTCCGAAACGCCCCAAAACATAAGTTTTGGGTCGAACGGAGTGGATTGGGTGCGTTCGTTACGAAAAATTCCGCCGCACCTTCGTTTAGCGAGCTTGTGCGTTAATGGCACCAGTTCGGCCAGCTTTGCATTTGACTTTCGTGCCGTAACAAAACGGTCCGAAACGCCCCAAAACATGAGTTTTGGGTCGAATGGAGTGGATCAGGTGCGTTCGTTGCGAAAAACTCCGACGCAGCTTCGTTTGGCGAACTAGTGCGTCAATGGCACCGGTTCGGCCGTTTTGCATAGACTTTCGTGCAGTAGCGAAACGTTCCGAAACGTCCCAAAACATGAGTTTTGGGTCGAATAGAGTAGATCGGGTGCGTTCGTTGCGAAAAATTCCAACGCAACTTCGTTTAGCGAACTTGTGCGTTAATGACACCAGTTTGGCAAGCTTTGCATCGACTTTCGTGTAGCGATTTAACGGTCCGAAACGCAGCAAAACATGAGTTTTGGGTCGAACGGAGTGGATTGGGTGCGTTCGTTGCGAAAAATTCCGACGCACCTTCGTTTAGCGAGGTTGTGCGGCACCGGTTCGGCAAGCTTTGCATCAACTTTCGTGTAATGACTTAACGGTCTGAAGCGCCCCAAAACATGAGTTTTGGGTCAAACAGAGTGGATCGGGTGCGTTTATTGCGAAAAATGCCAAGGCAGCGTCGTTTGGCGAACTTGTGCGTCAATGGCTCTAGTTCGGCCAGCTTTGCCTCGACTTTCGTGCAGTAATGAAACGGTCCGAAACGCCCCAAAACATGAGTTTTGCGTCCATTGGAGTGGATGAGGTGCGTTCGTTGCGAAAATTTCTGACGCAACTTCGTTTAGCAAACTTGTGCGTTAATGGCACCCGATCGGCCAGTTTTGCATTGACTTTCGTGCAGTAACGAAACAGTCCGAAACGCCCCAAAATATGAGTTTTGGGTCGAACGGAGTGGATCGGGTGCGTTCGTTGCGAATAATTCTGATGCAACTTCGTTTAGCGAACTTGTGCGTTAATGGCACCAGTTCGGCAAGCTTCGCATCGACTTTCGTGTAGTGATTTAACAGTCCGAAACGCACCAAAACATGAGTTTTGGGTCGAACGGAGTGGATCGGGTGCGTTCGTTGCGAAAAAATGCGACGCAACTTCGTTTAGCGAACTTGTGCGTTAATGGCAAAAGTTCAGCCAGTTTTGCGTCGACTTTCGTGCAGTAACAAAACAGTCCGAAACGCCCAAAAACATGAGTTTTGCGTCCATTGGAGTGGATGAGGTGCGTTCGTTGCAAAAAAAACTCCGACGCAACTTCGTTTAGCGAACTTGTGCGTTAATGGCACCAGATCAGCCTGTTTTGCGTCGACTTTCGTGCAGTAACGAAACGGTCCGAAACCTACCAAAACATGAGTCTTGGGTCATAGAGAGTGGATCGAGTGTGTTCGTTGCGAAAAATTCCGACGTAACTTCATTTAGCGAACTTGTGCGTAAATGGCACCAGTTCGGCAAGCTTTGCATCGACTTTCGTGTAGTGACTTAACGGTCTGAAACGCCCCAAAACATGAGTTTTGAGTCGAACGGAGTGGATCGAGTGCGTTCATTGTGAAAAATGCCGACGCAGCTTCGTTTGGCGAACTTGTGCGTCAATGGCTCCAGTTCGGCCAGCTTTGCATCGACTTTCGTGCAGTAACGAAACATTCTGAAACGCACCAAAACATGAGTTTTGTGTCCAATGGAATGGATTGGGTACGTTCATGGCGAAAAATTGCGACGCAACTTCGTTTACCGAGCTTGTGCGTTAATGGCACCAGTTCGGCAAGTTTTGCATCGAATTTCGTGCAGTATCGAAATGGTCCGAAACACACCAAAACATGAGTTTTGGGTCGAACGGAGTGGATCGGGTGCGTTCGTTGCGTAAAATTTTGACGCAACATCGTTTAGCGAATTTGTGCGTTGATGGCAAAAGTTGGCGTAGTTTTGCATCGATTTTCGTGCAGTAACGAAACGGTCCGAAACGTACCAAAACATGAGTTTTGGGTCGAATGGAGTAGATCGAGTGCGTTCGTTGCAAAAACATGCAACGCAACTTCGTTTAG
Organism: Panicum miliaceum; assembly: GCA_032594955.1. Classification (NCBI taxonomy): domain Eukaryota; kingdom Viridiplantae; phylum Streptophyta; class Magnoliopsida; order Poales; family Poaceae; genus Panicum; species Panicum miliaceum. Next base: position 17,086,305 of record CM064072.1, on the reverse strand, counting down.
CGAACTTGTGCGTTCATGGCAAAATTTCGGCCAGTTTTGCATCGACTTTCGTGCAGTAACGAAACGGTCCGAAACGCCCAAAACACGAGTTTTGGGTCCAATGGACTGGATCGGGTGAGTTCGTTGCGAAAAGTTCTGGCGCAACTTCGTTTAGCGAACTTGTGCGTTAATTGCACCAGTTCGGCAAGCTTTGCATCGACTTTCGTGTAGTGACTTAACGGTCTGAAACGCCCCAAAACATGTTTTTGGGTCGAACGGAGTGGATCGGGTGTGTTCGTTGCAAGAAAATGCGACCCAACTTCGTTTAGCGAACTTGTGCGTTAATGGCAAAAGTTCGGCCAGTTTTGCATCGACTTTCGTGCAGTAACGAAACGGTCCGAAACGCCCCAAAACACGAGTTTTGGGTCGAACGGAGTGGATCGGGTGTGTTCGTTGCGAAAAATTCCGACGCAACTTCGTTTAGCGAACATGTGCGTTAATGGCACCTATTCGGCCAGTTTTGCATCGAATTTTGTGCAGTAACGAAACGGTCCGAAATGTACCAAAACATGAGTTTTGGGTCGAACGGTGGATCGGATGCGTTCGTTGCGAATAATTCCGGCGCAACTTCGTTTAGCGTACTTGTGTGTTAATGGCACCAGTACGGCAAGCTTTGCATCGACTTTCGTGTAGTGACTTAACGGTCTGAAACACCCCAAAACATGTGTTTTGGGTCGAACGGAGTGGATCGGGTGCATTCGTTGCGAAAAATTCCGACGCAACTTCATTTAGCGAACTTCTGCGTCAATTGCACCAGTTTGGCCAGTTTTCCATCGACTTTCATGCAGTAACGAAACGGTCCAAAACGCACCAAAATATGAGTTTTGCGTCCATTGGAGTGGATGAGGTGCGTTCGTTGCGAAAAATTCCGACACAACTTCGTTTAGCGAACTTGTGCATTAATGGCACCGGTTCGGCTAGTTTTGCATCGACATTCATGCAGTAACGAAACATTCCGAAATGTCCCAAAACATGAGGCTTGGGTCGAACAGAGTAGATCGGGTGCGTTCGTTCAGAAAAATTCCAACGCAGCTTCGTTTAGCGAACTTGTGCGTCAATAGCACCAATTCGGCAAGTTTTGCATCGACTTTCGTGCAGTGACTGAACAGTCTGAAACGCCCCAAAACATGAGTTTTGGGTCGAACGAAGTTGATCGGGTGCTTTCGTTGCGAGAAAATACAACGCAACTTCGTTTAGCGAACTTGTGCGTTAATGGCAAAGTTCGGCAGTTTTGCATCGACTTTCGTGCAGTAACGAAACGGTCCGAAACGCCCCAAAACATGAGTTTTGCGTCCATTGGAGTGGATGAGGTGCGTTCGTTGCAAAAAAAACTCTGACGCAACTTCGTTTAGCGAACTTGTGCGTTAATGGCACCGGATCAGCCAGTTTTGCGTCGACTTTCGTGCAGTAACCAAACGGTCCGAAACGTACCAAAACATGAGTCTTGGGTCGTAGAGAGTGGATCGGGTGCGTTCGTTGCGAAAAATTTCGACGCAACTTCGTTTAGCGAACTTGTGCATTAATGGCACCAGTTCGGCAAGCTTTGCATCGACTTTCGTGTAGTGACTTAACGGTCCGAAACGCACCAAAACATGAGTTTTGGGTCGAACGGAGTGGATCGGGTGCGTTCATTGCGAAAAAATGCCGACGCAGCTTCGTTTGGCGAACTTGTGCGTCAATTGCTCCAGTTCGGCCAGCTTTGCATCGACTTTCGTGCAGTATCGAAACATTCCGAAACGCACCAAAACATGAGTTTTGGGTCCAATGGAATGGATTGGGTGCGTTCGTTGCGAAAAATTGCGACGCAACTTCGTTTAGCGAGCTTGTGCGTTAATGGCACCAGTTCAGCAAGTTTTGCATCAATTTTCGTGCAGTAACGAAATGGTCCGAAACACACCAAAACATGAGTTTTGGGTCGAACGGAGTGGATCGGGTGCGTTCGTTGCGAAAGATTTCGACGCAACATCGTTTAGCAAATTTGTGCGTTGATGGCAAAAGTTGGGCCAGTTTTGCAACGACCTTCGTGGAGTAACGAAACGGTCCGAAACGTACCAAAACATGAGTTTTGGGTCGAACAAAGTGGATCGAGTGTGTTCGTTGTGAAAAAGTCCGACGCAGCTTCATTTAGCGAACTTGTGCGTCAATAGCACCAATTTGGCAAGTTTTGCATCGACTTTCGTGCAGTCACTGAACAGTCTAAAACGCCCCAAAATAAGAGTTTTGGGTCGAACGAAGTTGATCGGGTGCGTTCGTTGCGAAAAATTCCGACACAGATTCGTTTGGCGAACTTGTGCGTCAATGGCACCAGTTCCGCCATTTTTGCATCGACTTTCTTGCAGTAACGAAACATTTCGAAACGCACCAAAACATGAGTTTTGGGTCCAATGGAATGGATTGGGTGGATTCGTTGCCAATAATTGCAACGCAACTTCGTTTACTGAACTTGTGCGTTAATGGCACCAGTTCGGCAAGTTTTGCATCGATTTTCGTGCAGTAACGAAATGGTCCGAAACAGACCAAAACATGAGTTTTGGGTCGAACGGAGTGGATCGGGTGCATTCGTTGCGAGTGATTTCGACGCAACATCGTTTAGCGAATTTGTGCGTTGATGGCAAAAGTTGGGCCAGTTTTGCATCGACTTTCTTGCAGTAATGAAACGGTCCGAAACGTACCAAAACATGAGTTTTGGGTCGAACGGAGTAGATCGGGTGCGTTCGTTGCAAAAAAATGCGACGCCACTTCATTTAGCGAACTTGTGCGTTAATGGCAAAAGTTCGGCCAGTTTTGCATCGACTTTCGTGCAGTAACGAAACGGTCCGAAACGCCCCAAAACACGAGTTTTGGGTCCAATGGAGTGGATCGAGTGAGTTCGTTGCGAAAAATTCCGGCGCAACTTCGTTTAGCGAACTTGTGCGTTAATGGCACCAGTTCGGCAAGCTTTGAATCGACTTTCGTGTAGTGGCTTAACGGTCTGAAACGCCCCAAAACATGTTTTTCTGGTCGAACGGAGTGGATCGGGTGTGTTCGTTGCGAAAAATTTCGACGCAACTTCGTTTAGCGAACATGTGCGTTAATGGCACCTATTCGGCCAGGTTTGCATCGAATTTTGTGCAGTAACGAAACGGTCCGAAACGTACCAAAACATGAGTTTTGGGTCGAACGGTGGATCGGATGCGTTCGTTGCGAATAATTCCGGCGCAACTTCGTTTAGCGTACTTGTGTGTTAATGGCACCAGTACGGCAAGCTTTGCATCGACTTTCGTGTAGTGACTTAACGGTCTGAAACACTCCAAAATATGTGTTTTGGGTAGAACGGAGTGGATCGGGTGCATTCGTTGCGAAAAATTCCGATGCAACTTCGTTTAGCAAACTTGTGCGTCAATTGCACCAGTTTGGCCAGTTTTCCATCGACTTTCGTGCAGTAACGAAACGGTCCAAAACGCACCAAAACATGAGTTTTGCGTCCATTGGAGTGGATGAGGTGCGTTCGTTGCGAAAAATTCCGACACAACTTCGTTTAGCGAACTTGTGCATTAATGGCACCGGATCAGCCAGTTTTGCGTCGACTTTCGTGCAGTAACAAAACGGTCCGAAATGTACCAAAACATGAGTCTTGGGTCGTAGAGAGTGGATCGGTTGCGTTCGTTGCGAAAAATTCCAACGCAACTTCGTTTAGCGAACTTCTGCGTCAATTTCACCAGTTAGGCCAGTTTTGCATCGAATTTTGTGCTGTAACGAAACGGTCCAAAACGCACCAAAACATGAGTTTTGCGTCCATTGGAGTGGATGAGGTGCGTTCGTTGCGAAAAATTCCGACACAACTTCGTTTAGCGAACTTGTGCATTAATGGCACCGGTTCGGCCTGTTTCGCATCGACATTCGTGCAGTAACGAAACGTTCCGAAACGTCCCAAAACATGAGTCCTGGGTCGAACGGAGTGGATCGGGTGCATTCGTTGCAAAACTTCGGACGCAACTTCGTTCAGCAAACTTGTGCGTTAATTGCACCAGTTCGGCAAGCTTTGCATTGACTTTCGTGGAGTAACGAAACGGTCCGAAACGTACCAAAACATGAGTTTTGGGTCGAACAGAGTGGATCGGATGCGTTCGTTGCGAAAAATTCCGACGCAGCTTCGTTTAGCGAATTTTTCCGTCAATAGCACTAATTTGGCAAGTTTTGCATCGACTTTCGTGCAGTGACTGAACAGTCTGAAACGCCCCAAAACATGAGTTTTGGGTCGAACGAAGTTGATCGGGTGCGTTCGTTGCGAAAAATTCCGATGCAGATTCGTTTGGCGAACTTGTGCGTCAATGGCACCAGTTCCGCCAGTTTTGCATCAACTTTCTTGCAGTAACGAAACATTCCGAAATGCACCAAAACATGAGTTTTGGGTCCAATGGAATGGATTGGGTGCATTCGTTGCCAAAAATTGCGACGCAACTTCGTTTAGCGAGCTTGTGAGTTAATGGCACCAGTTCGGCTAGTTTTGCATTCGACTTTCGTGCAGTAATAAAACGGTCCGAAACGCCCCAAAACATGAGTTTTGGGTCGAATGGAGTGGATCAGGTGCGTTCGTTGCGAAAAATTTCAACGCAACTTCGTTTAGCGAATTTGTGCGTTGATGGCACCAATTCGGCCAGTTTTGCATCGACGTTCGTGCAGTAACGAAATGGTCCGAAACACACCAAAACATGAGTTTTGGGTCGAACGGAGTGGATCGGGTGTGTTCGTTGCAAAAAAATGCGACGCAACTTCGTTTAGCAAACTTGTGCGTTAATGGCAAAAGTTCGGCCAGTTTTGCATCGACTTTCGTGCAGTAACGAAACGGTCCGAAATGCCGCAAAACATGAGTTTTGCGTGCATTGGAGTGGATGAGGTGCGTTCGTTGCAAAAAAAACTCCGACGCAACTTCGTTTAGCGAACCCGTGCGTTAATGGCACCGGATCAGCAAGTTTTGCGTCAACTTTCGTGCAGTAACGAAACGGTCCGAAATGTACCAAAACATGAGTCTTGGGTCGTAGAGAGTGGATCGGGTGCGTTCGTTGCGAAAAATTCCGACGCACCTTCGTTTAGCGGCAAACTTTGCATCGACTTTCATGTAGTGACTTAACGGTCCGAAACGCCCCAAAACATGAGTTTTGGGTCGAACGGAGTGGATCGGGTGCGTTCATTGCGAAAAATGCCGACGCAGCTTCGTTTGGCGAACTTGTGCGTTAATGGCTCAAGTTCGGCCAGCTTTGCATCGACTTTCGTGCAGTAACGAAACATTCCGAAACGCACCAAAACATGAATTTTGGGTCCAATGAAATGGATTGGGTGCGTTCGTTGCAAAAAATTGAGACGCAACTTCGTTTAGCGAGCTTGTGCGTTAATGGCACCAGTTCGGCAAGCTTTGCATCGACTTTCGTGTAGTGGCTTAACGGTCTCAAACACCCCAAAACATGTGTTTTGGGTCGAACGGAGTGGATCGGGTGCATTCGTTGCGAAAAATTCCGACGCAACTTTGTTTAGCGAACTTGTGCGTCAATTGCACCAGTTTGGCCAGTTTTCCATCGACTTTCGTGCAGTAACGAAACGGTCCAAAACGCACCAAAACATGAGTTTTGCGTCCATTGGAGTGAATGAGGTGCGTTCGTTGCGAAAAATTCCGACACAACTTCGTTTAGCGAACTTGTGCATTAATGGCACCGGTTCGGCTAGTTTTGCATCGACATTCACGCAGTAACGAAACATTCCGAAACGTCCCTAAACATGAGTCTTGGGTCGAACAGAGTAGATCGGGTGCGTTCGTTGCGAACAATTCGGACGCAACTTCGTTCAGCGAACTTGTGCGTTAATTGCACCAGTTCGGCAAGCTTTGCATCGACTTTCGTGTAATAACTTAACGGTCTGAAACGCCCCAAAACATGAGTTTTGGGTCAAACAGAGTGGATTGGGTGCGTTCATTGCGAAAAATACTGATGCAGCTTCGTTTGGCGAACTTGTGCGTCAATGGCACCAGTTCGGCCAGCTTTGTATCGACTTTCGTGCAGTAACGAAACATTCCGAAACGCACCAAAACATGAGTTTTGGGTCCAATGAAATGGATTGGGTGCGTTCGTTGCAAAAAATTGAGACGCAACTTCGTTTAGTGAGCTTATGCGTTAATGGCACCAGTTCGGCTAGTTTTGCATTCGACTTTCGTGCAGTAATAAAACGGTCCGAAACGCCCCAAAACATGAGTTTTGGGTCGAATGGAGTGGATCGGGTGTGTTCGTTGCAAAAAAATGCGACGCAACTTCGTTTAGCAAACTTGTGCGTTAATGGCAAAAGTTCGGCCAGTTTTGCATCGACTTTCGTGCAGTAACGAAACGGTCCGAAATGCCGCAAAACATGAGTTTTGCGTGCATTGGAGTGGATGAGGTGCGTTCGTTGCAAAAAAAACTCCGACGCAACTTCGTTTAGCGAACCCGTGCGTTAATGGCACCGGATCAGCAAGTTTTGCGTCGACTTTCGTGCAGTAACGAAACGGTCCGAAATGTACCAAAACATGAGTCTTGGGTCGTAGAGAGTGGATCGGGTGCGTTCGTTGCGAAAAATTCCGACGCACCTTCGTTTAGCGGCAAACTTTGCATCGACTTTCATGTAGTGACTTAACGGTCCGAAACGCCCCAAAACATGAGTTTTGGGTCGAACGGAGTGGATCGGGTGCGTTCATTGCGAAAAATGCCGACGCAGCTTCGTTTGGCGAACTTGTGCGTTAATGGCTCAAGTTCGGCCAGCTTTGCATCGACTTTCGTGCAGTAACGAAACATTCCGAAACGCACCAAAACATGAATTTTGGGTCCAATGAAATGGATTGGGTGCGTTCGTTGCAAAAAATTGAGACGCAACTTCGTTTAGCGAGCTTGTGCGTTAATGGCACCAGTTCGGCAAGCTTTGCATCGACTTTCGTGTAGTGGCTTAACGGTCTCAAACACCCCAAAACATGTGTTTTGGGTCGAACGGAGTGGATCGGGTGCATTCGTTGCGAAAAATTCCGACGCAACTTTGTTTAGCGAACTTGTGCGTCAATTGCACCAGTTTGGCCAGTTTTCCATCGACTTTCGTGCAGTAACGAAACGGTCCAAAACGCACCAAAACATGAGTTTTGCGTCCATTGGAGTGAATGAGGTGCGTTCGTTGCGAAAAATTCCGACACAACTTCGTTTAGCGAACTTGTGCATTAATGGCACCGGTTCGGCTAGTTTTGCATCGACATTCACGCAGTAACGAAACATTCCGAAACGTCCCTAAACATGAGTCTTGGGTCGAACAGAGTAGATCGGGTGCGTTCGTTGCGAACAATTCGGACGCAACTTCGTTCAGCGAACTTGTGCGTTAATTGCACCAGTTCGGCAAGCTTTGCATCGACTTTCGTGTAATTACTTAACGGTCTGAAACGCCCCAAAACATGAGTTTTGGGTCAAACAGAGTGGATTGGGTGCGTTCATTGCGAAAAGTACTGATGCAGCTTCGTTTGGCGAACTTGTGCGTCAATGGCACCAGTTCGGCCAGCTTTGTATCGACTTTCGTGCAGTAACGAAACATTCCGAAATGCACCAAAACATGAGTTTTGGGTCCAATGAAATGGATTGGGTGCGTTCGTTGCAAAAAATTGAGACGCAACTTCGTTTAGTGAGCTTATGCGTTAATGGCACCAGTTCGGCTAGTTTTGCATTCAACTTTCGTGCAGTAATAAAACGGTCCGAAACGCCCCAAAACATGAGTTTTGGGTCGAATGGAGTGCATCAGGGTCGTTCGTAGCGAAAAATTCCAACGCAACTTCATTTAGCGAACTTGTGCGTTAATGGCACCGAATCAGCCAGTTTTGCGTCGACTTTCGTGCAGTAACGAAACGGTCCGAAACATACCAAAACATGAGTCTTGGGTCGTACAGAGTGGATCGGGTGCGTTCATTGCGAAAAATTCCGACGCAACTTCGTTTAGCGAACTCGTGCGTTAATGGCACCGGATCAGCCAGTTTTGCGTCGACTTTCGTGCAGTAATGAAACGGTCCGAAACGTACCAAAACATGAGTATTGGGTCGTACAGAGTGGATCGGGTGCGTTGGTTGCGAAAAATTCCGACGCACCTTCGTTTAGCGGCAAGCTTTGCATCGACTTTCGTGTAGTGACTTAACGGTCTCAAACGCCCCAAAACATGAGTTTTGGGTCGAACGGAGTGGATCGGGTGCGTTCATTGCAAAAAATGCCGATGCAGCTTCCTTTGGCGAACTTGTGCGTCAATGGCTCCAGTTCAGCCAGCTTTGCATCGACTTTCGTGCAGTAACGAAACATTCCGAAATGCACCAAAACATGAGTTTTGGGTCCAATGGAATGGATTGGGTGCGTTCGTTGTGAAAAATTGCGACGCAACTTCGTTTAGCGAGCTTCTGCGTTAATGGCACCAGTTCGGCAAGTTTTGCATCGACTTTCGTGGAGTAACGAAACGGTCCGAAACGTACCAAAACATGAGTTTTGGGTCGAACAGAGTGGATCGGGTGCGTTCGTTGCGAAAAATTCCGACGCAGCTTCGTTTAGCGAATTTGTCCGTCAGTAGCACCAATTTGGCAAGTTTTGCATGGACTTTCGTGCAGTGACTGAACAGTCTGAAACGCCCCAAAACATGAGTTTTTGGTCGAACGAAGTTGATCGGGTGCGTTCGTTGCGAAAAATTCCGATGCAGATTCGTTTGGCGAACTTGTGCGTCAATGGCACCAGTTCCGCCAGTTTTGCATCGACTTTCTTGCAGTAACGAAACATTCCAAAATGCACCAAAACATGAGTTTTGGGTCCAATGGAATGGATTGGGTGCATTCGTTGCCAAAAATTGCGACGCAACTTCGTTTAGCGAGCTTGTGCGTTAATGGCTCCAGTTCGGCCAGCTTTGCATCGACTTTCGTGCAGTAATGAAACATTCCGAAACACACCAAAACATGAGTTTTGGGTCGAAAGGAATGGATTGGGTGCGTTCGTTGCGAAAAATTGCGACGCAACTTCGTTTAGCCAGCTTGTGCGTTAATGGCACCAGTTCGGCAAGTTTTGCATCGAATTTCGTGCAGTATCGAAATGGTCCGAAACCCACCAAAACATGAGTTTTGGGTCGAACGGAGTGGATCGGGTGCGTTCGTTGCGAAAAATTTTGACGCAACATCGTTTAGCGAATTTGTGCGATGATGGCAAAAGTTCAGCCAGTTTTGCATCGACTTTTGTGCAGCAACGAAACGGTCTGAAACGTACCAAAACATGAGTTTTGGGTCGAATGGAGTAGATCGGGTGCGTTCGTTGCAAAAAAATGCGACGCAACTTCGTTTAGCGAACTTGTGCGTTAATGGCAAAATTTCGGCCAGTTTTGCATCGACTTTCGTGCAGTAACGAAACGGTCCGAAACGCCCCAAAACACGAGTTTTGGGTCCAATGGAGTGGATCGGATGAGTTCGTTGCGAAAAGTTCCAGCGCAACTTCGTTTAGCGAACTTGTGCGTTAATGGCACCTGTTCGGCAAGCTTTGCATCGACTTTCCTGTAGTAATAAAACGGTCTGAAACACCCCAAAACATGTTTTTTGGGTCGAACGGAGTGGATCTGGTGTGTTCGTTGCGAAAAATTCTGACACAACTTCATTTAGCGAACATGTGCGTTAATGGCACCTATTCGGCCAGTTTTGCATTGAATTTTGTGCAGTAACGAAACGGTCCGAAACGTACCAAAACATGAGTTTTGGGTCGACCGATGGATCGGTTGCGTTCGTTGCGAATAATTCCGGCGCAACTTCGTTTAGCGAATTTGTGCGTTGATGGCACCAATTCGGCCAGTTTTGCATCGACTTTCGTGCAATAACGAAATGGTCCGAAACACACCAAAACATGAGTTTTGGGTCGAATGGTGTGGATCGGGTGCGTTCGTTGCAAAAAAATACGACGCAACTTCGTTTAGCGAACTTTTGCGTTAATGGCAAAAGTTCGGCAAGTTTTGCATCGACTTTGGTGCAGTAACGAAATGGTCCGAAACGCCCCAAAACATGAGTTTTGCGTCCATTGGAGTGGATGAGGTGCGTTCGTTGCGAAAAATTCCGACGCAACTTCGTTTAGCGAACTTGTGCGTTAAGGGCACCTATTCGGCCAGTTTTGCGTCGACTTTCGTGCAGTATCAAAACGGTCCGAAACGTACCAAAACATGATTCTTGGGTCGTACAGAGTGGATCGGGTGCATTCATTGCGAAAAATTCCGACGTACCTTCGTTTAGCGGCAAGCTTTGCATCGACTTTCGTGTAGTGACTTAATGGTCTCAAACGCCCCAAAACATGAGTTTTGGGTCGAATGGAGTGGATCTGGTGTGTTCGTTGCGAAAAATTCCGACGCAACTTCGTTTAGCGAACATGTGCGTTAATGGCAGCTATTGGGCCAGTTTTGCATCGAACTTTGTGCAGTAACGAAACGGTCCGAAACGTACCAAAACATGAGTTTTGGGTCGACCGATGGATCGGATGCGTTCGTTGTGAATATTTCCGGCACAACTTCGTTTAGCGAATTTGTGCGTTGATGGCACCAATTCGGCTAGTTTTGCATCGACTTTCATGCAATAACGAAATGGTCCGAAACACACCAAAACATGAGTTTTGGGTCGAATGGAGTGGATCGGGTGCGTTCGTTGCGAAAAAATGCGACGCAACTTCGTTTAGCGAACATTTGCGTTAATGGCAAAAGTTCGGCCAGTTTTGCATCGACTTTCATGCAGTAATGAAACGGTCCGGAACGCCCCAAAACATGAGTTTTGCGTCCATTGGAGTGGATGAGGTGCGTTCGTTGCGAAAAATTTTACGCAACTTCGTTTAGCGAACTTGTGCGTTAATGGCACCGGATCAGCCAGTTTTGCGTCGACTTTCGTGCAGTAACGAAACGGTCTGAAACGTACCAAAACATGAGCTTTGCGTGCATTGGAGTGGATGAGGTGCGTTTGTTGCGAAAAATTCCGACGCAACTTCGTTTAGCGAAGTTGTGCGTTAATGGCACCGGATCAGCCAGTTTTGCGTCGACTTTCGTGCAGTAACGAAACTGTCCGAAACATACCAAAACATGAGTCTTGGGTCGTACAGAGTGGATCGGGTGCGTTAATTGCGAAAAATGCCGACGCAGCTTCATTTGGCGAACTTGTGCGTTAATAGCTCCAGTTCGGCCAGCTTTGCATCGACTTGCGTGCAGTAATGAAACATTCCGAAACGCACCAAAACATGAGTTTTGGGTCCAATGGAATGGATTGGGTGCGTTCATTGCGAAAAATTGCGACGCAACTTCGTTTAGCCAGCTTGTGCGTTAATGGCACCAGTTCGGCAAGTTTTGCATCGAATTTCGTGCAGTATCGAAATGGTCCGAAACCCACCAAAACATGAGTTTTGGGTCGAACGGAGTGGATCGGGTGCGTTCGTTGCGAAAAATTTTGACGCAACATCGTTTAGCGAATTTGTGCGTTGATGGCAAAAGTTGGGCCAGTTTTGCATCAACTTTCGTGCAGTAACGAAACGGTCCGAAACGTACCAAAACATGAGTTTTGCGTCCATTGGAGTGGATGAGGTGCGTTCATTGCGAAAAATTTTACGCAACTTCGTTTAGCGAACTTGTGCGTTAATGGCAAAAGTTCGGCCAGTTTTGCATCGACTTTCGTGCAGTAATGAAACGGTCCGAAACGCCCCAAAACATGAGTTTTGCGTCCATTGGAGTGGATGAGGTGCGTTCGTTGCGAAAAATTTTACACAACTTCGTTTAGCGAACTTGTGCGTTAATGGCACCAGATCAGCCAGTTTTGCGTCGACTATCGTGCAGTAACGAAACGGTCCGAAACGTACCAAAACATGAGTTTTGCGTCCATTGGAGTGGATGAGGTGCGTTCGTTGCGAAAAATTTTACGCAACTTCGTTTAGCGAACTTGTGCGTTAATGGCAAAAGTTCCGCCAGTTTTGCATCGGCTTTCGTGCAGTAATGAAACGGTCCGAAACGCCCCAAAACATGAGTTTTGCGTCCATTGGAGTGGATGAGGTGCGTTCGTTGCGAAAAATTTTACGCAACTTCGTTTAGCGAACTTGTGCGTTAATGGCACCGGATCAGCCAGTTTTGCGTCGACTTTCGTGCAGTAACGAAACGGTCCGAAACGTACCAAAACATGAGTCATGGGTCATACAGAGTGGATCGGGTGCGTTCGTTGCGAAAAATTCCGACGCAACTTCGTTTAGCGAACTTGTGCGTTAATGGCATCGGATCAGCCAGTTTTGTGTCGACTTTCGTGCAGTAACGAAACGGTTCGAAACGTACGAAAACATGAGTTTTGCGTCCATTGGAGTGGATGAGGTGCGTTCGTTGCGAAAAATTCCGACGCAACTTCGTTTAGCGAAGTTGTGCGTTAATGGCACCGGATCTGCCAGTTTTGCGTCGACTTTCGTGCAGTAACGAAACTGTCCGAAACGTACCAAAACATGAGTCTTGGGTCGTACAGAGTGGATCGGGTGCGTTAATTGCGAAAAATGCCGACGCAGCTTCGTTTGGCGAACTTGTGCGTTAATGGCTCCTGTTCGGCCAGCTTTGCATCGACTTTCGTGCAGTAATGAAACATTCCGAAACACACCAAAACATGAGTTTTGGGTCCAAAGGAATGGATTGGGTACGTTCGTTGCGAAAAATTGCGACGCAACTTCGTTTAGCCAGCTTGTGCGTTAATGGCACCAGTTCGGCAAGTTTTGCATTGAATTTCGTGCAGTATCGAAATGGTCAGAAACCCACCAAAACATGAGTTTTGGGTCGAACGGAGTGGATCGGGTGCGTTCGTTGCGAAAAATTTTGACGCAACATCGTTTAGCGAATTTGTGCGATGATGGCAAAAGTTCAGCCAGTTTTGCATCGACTTTTGTGCAGTAACGAAATGGTCTGAAACGTACCAAAACATGAGTTTTGGGTCGAATGGAGTAAATCGGGTGCGTTCGTTGCAAAAAAATGCGACGCAACTTCGTTTAGCGAACTTGTGCGTTAATGGCAAAATTTCGGCCAGTTTTGCATCGACTTTCGTGCAGTAACGAAACGGTCCGAAACGCCCCAAAACACGAGTTTTGGGTCCAATGGAGTGGATCGGATGAGTTCGTTGCGAAAAGTTCCAGCGCAACTTCGTTTAGCGAACTTGTGCGTTAATGGCACCAGTTCGGCAAGCTTTGCATCGACTTTCCTGTAGTAATAAAAGGGTCTGAAACGCCCCAAAACATGTTTTTTGGGTCGAACGGAGTGGATCTGGTGTGTTCGTTGCGAAAAATTCTGACGCAACTTCATTTAGCGAACATGTGCGTTAATGGCACCTATTCGGCCAGTTTTGCATTGAATTTTGTGCAGTAACGAAACGGTCCGAAACGTACCAAAACATGAGTTTTGGGTCGACCGATGGATCGGTTGCGTTCGTTGCGAATAATTCCGGCGCAACTTCGTTTAGCGAATTTGTGCGTTGATGGCACCAATTCGGCCAGTTTTGCATCGACTTTCGTGCAATAACGAAATGGTCCGAAACACACCAAAACATGAGTTTTGGGTCGAATGGTGTGGATCGGGTGCGTTCGTTGCAAAAAAATACGACGCAACTTCGTTTAGCGAACTTTTGCGTTAATGGCAAAAGTTCGGCCAGTTTTGCATCGACTTTGGTGCAGTAACGAAATGGTCCGAAACGCCCCAAAACATGAGTTTTGCGTCCATTGGAGTGGATGAGGTGCGTTCGTTGCGAAAAATTTTACACAACTTCGTTTAGCGAACTTGTGCGTTAATGGCACCAGATCAGCCAGTTTTGCGTCGACTATCGTGCAGTAACGAAACGGTCCGAAACGTACCAAAACATGAGTTTTGCGTCCATTGGAGTGGATGAGGTGCGTTCGTTGCGAAAAATTTTACGCAACTTCGTTTAGCGAACTTGTGCGTTAATGGCAAAAGTTCCGCCAGTTTTGCATCGGCTTTCGTGCAGTAATGAAACGGTCCGAAACGCCCCAAAACATGAGTTTTGCGTCCATTGGAGTGGATGAGGTGCGTTCGTTGCGAAAAATTTTACGCAACTTCGTTTAGCGAACTTGTGCGTTAATGGCACCGGATCAGCCAGTTTTGCGTCGACTTTCGTGCAGTAACGAAACGGTCCGAAACGTACCAAAACATGAGTCATGGGTCATACAGAGTGGATCGGGTGCGTTCGTTGCGAAAAATTCCGACGCAACTTCGTTTAGCGAACTTGTGCGTTAATGGCATCGGATCAGCCAGTTTTGTGTCGACTTTCGTGCAGTAACGAAACGGTTCGAAACGTACGAAAACATGAGTTTTGCGTCCATTGGAGTGGATGAGGTGCGTTCGTTGCGAAAAATTCCGACGCAACTTCGTTTAGCGAAGTTGTGCGTTAATGGCACCGGATCTGCCAGTTTTGCGTCGACTTTCGTGCAGTAACGAAACTGTCCGAAACGTACCAAAACATGAGTCTTGGGTCGTACAGAGTGGATCGGGTGCGTTAATTGCGAAAAATGCCGACGCAGCTTCGTTTGGCGAACTTGTGCGTTAATGGCTCCTGTTCGGCCAGCTTTGCATCGACTTTCGTGCAGTAATGAAACATTCCGAAACACACCAAAACATGAGTTTTGGGTCCAAAGGAATGGATTGGGTACGTTCGTTGCGAAAAATTGCGACGCAACTTCGTTTAGCCAGCTTGTGCGTTAATGGCACCAGTTCGGCAAGTTTTGCATCGAATTTCGTGCAGTATCGAAATGGTCAGAAACCCACCAAAACATGAGTTTTGGGTCGAACGGAGTGGATCGGGTGCGTTCGTTGCGAAAAATTTTGACGCAACATCGTTTAGCGAATTTGTGCGATGATGGCAAAAGTTCAGCCAGTTTTGCATCGACTTTTGTGCAGTAACGAAATGGTCTGAAACGTACCAAAACATGAGTTTTGGGTCGAATGGAGTAAATCGGGTGCGTTCGTTGCAAAAAAATGCGACGCAACTTCGTTTAGCGAACTTGTGCGTTAATGGCAAAATTTCGGCCAGTTTTGCATCGACTTTCGTGCAGTAACGAAACGGTCCGAAACGCCCCAAAACACGAGTTTTGGGTCCAATGGAGTGGATCGGATGAGTTCGTTGCGAAAAGTTCCAGCGCAACTTCGTTTAGCGAACTTGTGCGTTAATGGCACCAGTTCGGCAAGCTTTGCATCGACTTTCCTGTAGTAATAAAAGGGTCTGAAACGCCCCAAAACATGTTTTTTGGGTCGAACGGAGTGGATCTGGTGTGTTCGTTGCGAAAAATTCTGACGCAACTTCATTTAGCGAACATGTGCGTTAATGGCACCTATTCGGCCAGTTTTGCATTGAATTTTGTGCAGTAACGAAACGGTCCGAAACGTACCAAAACATGAGTTTTGGGTCGACCGATGGATCGGTTGCGTTCGTTGCGAATAATTCCGGCGCAACTTCGTTTAGCGAATTTGTGCGTTGATGGCACCAATTCGGCCAGTTTTGCATCGACTTTCGTGCAATAACGAAATGGTCCGAAACACACCAAAACATGAGTTTTGGGTCGAATGGTGTGGATCGGGTGCGTTCGTTGCAAAAAAATACGACGCAACTTCGTTTAGCGAACTTTTGCGTTAATGGCAAAAGTTCGGCCAGTTTTGCATCGACTTTGGTGCAGTAACGAAATGGTCCGAAACGCCCCAAAACATGAGTTTTGCGTCCATTGGAGTGGATGAGGTGCGTTCGTTGCGAAAAATTCCGACGCAACTTCGTTTAGCGAACTTGTGCGTTAAGGGCACCTATTCGGCCAGTTTTACGTCGACTTTCGTGCAGTATCAAAAGTCCGAAACGTACCAAAACATGATTCTTGGGTCGTACAGAGTGGATCGGGTGCATTCATTGCGAAAAATTCCGACGTACCTTCGTTTAGCGGCAAGCTTTGCATCGACTTTCGTGTAGTGACTTAACGGTCTCAAACGCCCCAAAACATGAGTTTTGGGTCGAATGGAGTGGATCTGGTGTGTTCGTTGCGAAAAATTCCGACGCAACTTCTTTTAGCGAACATGTGCGTTAATGGCACCTATTGGGCCAGTTTTGCATCGACTTTTGTGCAGTAACGAAATGGTCCGAAACGTACCAAAACATGAGTTTTGGGTCGACCGATGGATCGAATGCGTTCGTTGCGAATATTTCCGGCACAACTTCGTTTAGCGAATTTGTGCGTTGATGGCACCAATTCGGCTAGTTTTGCATCGACTTTCATGCAATAACGAAATGGTCCGAAACACACCAAAACATGAGTTTTGGGTCGAATGGAGTGGATCGGGTGCGTTCGTTGCGAAAAAATGCAACGCAACTTCATTTAGCGAACATTTGCGTTAATGGCAAAAGTTCGGCCAGTTTTGCATCGACTTTCGTGCAGTAATGAAACGGTCTGAAACGCCCCAAAACATGAGTTTTGCGTCCATTGGAGTGGATGAGGTGCGTTCGTTGCGAAAAATTTTACGCAACTTCGTTTAGCGAACTTTTGCGTTAATGGCACCGGATCAGCCAATTTTGCGTCGACTTTCGTGCTGTAACGAAACGGTCTGAAACGTACCAAAACATGAGTTTTGCGTGCATTGGAGTGGATGAGGTGCGTTCGTTGCGAAAAATTCCGACGCAACTTCGTTTAGCGAAGTTGTGCGTTAATGGCACCGGATCAGCCAGTTTTGCGTCGACTTTCGTGCAGTAACGAAACTGTCCGAAACGTACCAAAACAAGAGTCTTGGGTCGTACAGAGAGGATCGGGTGCGTTAATTGCGAAAAATGCCGACGCAGCTTCATTTGGCGAACTTGTGCGTTAATAGCTCCAGTTCGGCCAGCTTTGCATCGACTTTCGTGCAGTAATGAAACATTCCAAAACGCACGAAAACATGAGTTTTGGGTCCAATGGAATGTATTGGGTGCGTTCATTGCGAAAAATTGCGACGCAACTTCGTTTAGCCAGCTTGTGCGTTAATGGCACCAGTTCGTCAAGTTTTGCATCGAATTTCGTGCAGTATCGAAATGGTCCGAAACCCACCAAAACATGAGTTTTGGGTCGAACGGAGTGGATCAGGTGCGTTCGTTGCGAAAAATTTTGACGCAACATCGTTTAGCGAATTTGTGCGTTGATGGCAAAAGTTGGGCCAGTTTTGCATCGACTTTCGTGCAGTAACGAAACGGTCCGAAACGTACCAAAACATGAGTTTTGCGTCCATTGGAGTGGATGAGGTGCGTTCGTTGCGAAAAATTCCGACGCAACTTCGTTTAGCGAATTTGTGCATTAATGGCAAAATTTCGGCCAGTTTTGCATCGACTTTCGTGCAGTAAAAAAACGGTCCGAAACGCCCCAAAACACGAGTTTTGGGTCCAATGGAGTGGATCGGATGAGTTCGTTGCGAAAAGTTCCAGCGCAACTTCGTTCAGCGAA
Organism: Panicum miliaceum; assembly: GCA_032594955.1. Lineage (NCBI taxonomy): Eukaryota > Viridiplantae > Streptophyta > Magnoliopsida > Poales > Poaceae > Panicum > Panicum miliaceum. The sequence continues at coordinate 17,068,786 of CM064072.1, read as the reverse complement.
CTTGTGCGTTAATGGCACCAGTTCGGCAAGCTTTGCATGGACTTTCGTGTAGTGACTTAACGGTCTGAAACGCCCCAAAACATGTTTTTTTCGGTCGAACGGAGTGGATCTGGTGTGTTCATTGCGAAAAATTCTAACGCAACTTCGTTTAGCGAACATGTGCGTTAATGGCACCTATTCGGCCAGTTTTGCTTCGAATTTTGTGCAGTAACGAAACGGTCCGAAACGTACCAAAACATGAGTTTTGGGTCGACCGACGCATCGGATGCGTTCGTTGCGAATAATTCCGGCGCAACTTCGTTTGGCGAACTTGTGCGTCAATGGCACCAGTTCGGCCAGCTTTGTATCGACTTTCGTGCAGTAACGAAACATTCCGAAACGCACCAAAACATGAGTTTTGGGTCCAATGAAATGGATTGGGTGCATTCGTTGCAAAAAATTGAGACGCAACTTCGTTTAGCGAGCTTGTGCGTTAATTGCACCAGTTCGGCTAGTTTTGCATTCGACTTTCGTGCAGTAATAAAACGGTCTGAAACGCCCCAAAACATGAGTTTTGGGTCGAATGGAGTGGATCAGGTGCGTTCGTTGCGAAAAATTTGAACGCAACTTTGTTTAGCGAATTTCTGCGTTGATGGCACCAATTCGGCCAGTTTTGCATCGACTTTCGTGCAATAATGAAATGGTCCGAAACACACCAAAACATGAGTTTTGGGTCGAACGGAATGGATCGGGTGCGTTCGTTGCGAAAAAATGCGATGCAACTTCGTTTAGCGAACTTTTGCGTTAATGGCAAAAGTTCGGCCAGTTTTGCATCGACTTTCGTGCAGTAACGAAACGGTCCGAAACGCCTTAAAACATGAGTTTTGCGTCCATTGGAGTGGATGAGGTGCGTTCGTTGCGAAAAATTCCGATGCAACTTCGTTTAGCGAACTTTTGCGTTAATGGCACCTATTCGGCCAGTTTTGCGTCGACTTTCGTGCAGTATCGAAACGGTCCGAAACGTACCAAAACATGAGTCTTGGGTCGTACAGATTGGATCGGGTGCATTCATTGTGAAAAATTCCGACGCAACTTCGTTTAGTGAACTTGTGCGTTAATGGCACCAGTTCGGCACGCTTTGCATCGACTTTCGTGTAGTGACTTAACAGTCTGAAACGCCACAAAACATGAGTTTTGGGTCGAACGGAGTGGATCGGGTGCATTCGTTGCGAAAAATTCCGACGCAACTTCGTTTAGCGAACTTGTGCGTCAATTGCACCAGTTTGGCCAGTTTTCCATCGACTTTCGTGCAGTAACGAAACGGTCCGAAACGCACCAAAACATGAGTTTTGCATCCATTGCAGTGGATGAGGTGCGATCGTTGCGAAAAATTCCGACACAACTTCGTTTGGCGAACTTGTGCATTAATGGCACCAGTTCGGCCAGTTTTGCATCAAAATTCGTGCAGTAACGAAACGTTCTGAAACATCCCAAAACATGAGTCTTGGGTCGAACAGAGTAGATCAGGTGCGTTCGTTGCAAAAAATTCGGACGCAACTTCGTTCAGCGAACTTGTGCATTAATTGCACCAGTTCGGCAAGCTTTGCATCGACTTTCGTGTAATGACTTAACAGTCTGAAACACCCCAAAACATGAGTTTTGGGTCAAACGGAGTGGATTGGGTGTGTTCATTGCGAAAAATACCGACGCAGCTTCGTTTGGCGAACTTGTGCGTCAATAGCACCAGTTCGGCCAGCTTTGTATCGACTTTCGTGTAGTAACGAAACATTCCGAAACGCACCAAAACATGAGTTTTGGGTCCAATGAAATGGATTGGGTGCATTCGTTGCAAAAAATTGAGACGCAACTTCGTTTAGCGAGCTTGTGCGTTAATGGCACCAGTTCGGCTAGTTTTGCATTCGACTTTCGTGCAGTAATAAAACGGTCTGAAACGCCCCAAAACATGAGTTTTGGGTCGAATGGAGTGGATCAGGTGCGTTCGTTGCAAAAAATTTCAACGCAACTTTGTTTAGCGAATTTGTGCGTTGATGGCACCAATTCGGCCAATTTTGCATCGACTTTCGTGCAATAACGAAATGGTCCGAAACACACCAAAACATGAGTTTTGGGTCGAACGGAGTGGATCGGGTGCGTTCGTTGCGAAAAAATGCGACGCAACTTCGTTTAGCGAACTTTTGCGTTAATGGCAAAAGTTCGGCCAGTTTTGCATCGACTTTTGTGCAGTAACGAAACGGTCCGAAACGCCCCAAAACATGAGTTTTGCGTCCATTGGAGTGGATGAGGTGCGTTCGTTGCGAAAAATTCCGACGCAACTTCGTTTAGCGAACTTGTGCTTTAATGGCACCTATTCGGTCAGTTTTGCGTCGACTTTCGTGCAGTATCGAAACAGTCCGAAACGTACCAAAACATGAGTCTTGGGTCGTACAGAGTGGATCGGGTGCATTCATTGCGAAAAATTCCGACGCAACTTCGTTTAGTGAACTTGTGCGTTAATGGCACCAGTTCGGCACGCTTTGCATCGACTTTCGTGTAGTGACTTAATAGTCTGAAACGCCACAAAACATGAGTTTTGGGTCGAACGGAGTGGATCGGGTGCATTCGTTGCGAAAAATTCCGACGCAACTTCGTTTAGCGAACTTGTGCGTCAATTGCACCAGTTTGGCCAGTTTTCCATCGACTTTCGTGCAGTAACGAAACGGTCCGAAACGCACCAAAACATGAGTTTTGCATCCATTGCAGTGGATGAGGTGCGATCGTTGCGAAAAATTCCGACACAACTTCGTTTGGCGAACTTGTGCATTAATGGCACCAGTTCGGCCAGTTTTGCATCAAAATTCGTGCAGTAACGAAACGTTCCGAAACATCCCAAAACATGAGTCTTGGGTCGAACAAAGTAGATCAGGTGCGTTCGTTGCAAAAAATTCGGACGCAACTTCGTTCAGCGAACTTGTGCGTTAATTGCACCAGTTCGGCAAGCTTTGCATCGACTTTCGTGTAATGACTTAACGGTCTGAAACGCCCCAAAACATGAGTTTTGGGTCAAACGGAGTGGATTGGGTGCGTTCATTGCGAAAAATACCGACGCAGCTTCGTTTGGCGAACTTGTGCGTCAATGGCACCAGTTCGGCCAGCTTTGTATCGACTTTCGTGCAGTAACGAAACATTCCGAAACGCACCAAAACATGAGTTTTGGGTCCAATGAAATGGATTGGGTGCATTCGTTGCAAAAAATTGAGACGCAACTTCGTTTAGCGAGCTTGTGCGTTAATGGCACCAGTTCGGCTAGTTTTGCATTCGACTTTTGTGCAGTAATAAAACGGTCTGAAACGCCCCAAAACATGAGTTTTGGGTCGAATGGAGTGGATCAGGTGCGTTCGTTGCAAAAAATTTCAACGCAACTTTGTTTAGCGAATTTGTGCGTTGATGGCACCAATTCGGCCTGTTTTGCATCGACTTTAGTGCAATAACGAAATGGTCCGAAACACACCAAAACATGAGTTTTGGGTCGAACGGAGTGGATTGGGTGCGTTCGTTGCGAAAAAATGTGACGCAACTTCGTTTAGCGAACTTTTGCGTTAATGGCAAAAGTTCGGCCAGTTTTGCATCGACTTTCGTGCAGTAACGATACGGTCCGAAACGCCCCAAAACATGAGTTTTGCATCCATTGGAGTGGATGAGGTGCGTTTGTTGCAAAAAATTCCGACGCAACTTCGTTTAGCGAACTCGTGCGTTAATGGCACCGGATCAGCCAGTTTTGCGTCGACTTTCGTACAGTAACGAAACGGTCCGAAACGTACCAAAACATGAGTATTGGTTCGTACAGAGTGGATCGGGTGCGTTCGTTGCGAAAAATTCCGACGCACCTTCGTTTAGCGGCAAGCTTTGCATCGACATTCGTGTAGTGACTTAACGGTCTCAAACGCCCCAAAACAAGAGTTTTGGGTCGAACGGAGTGGATCTTGTGCGTTCATTGCGAAAAATGCCGGTGCAGCTTCGTTTAGCAAACTTGTGCGTCAATGGCTCCAGTTCGGCCAGCTTTGCATCGACTTTCGTGCAGTAACGAAACATTCCGAAACGCACCAAAACATGAGTTTTGGGTCCAATGGAATGGATCGGGTGTGTTCGTTGCGAAAAAATGCGACGCAACTTCGTTTACCGAACTTTTGCGTTAATGGCAAAAGTTCGGCCAGTTTTGCATCGACTTTCGTGCAGTAACGAAACGGTCCGAAACGCCCCAAAACACGTGTTTTGGGTCCAATGGAGTGGATCGGATGCGTTCGTTGCGAATAATTCCGGCGCAACATCGTTTAGCGAATTTGTGCGTTGATGGCACCAATTCGGCCAGTTTTGCATCGACTTTCGTGCAGTAACGAAATGGTCCGAAACACACCAAAACATGAGTTTTGGGTCGAATGGAGTAGATCGGGTGCGTTCGTTGCAAAAAAATGCGACGCACCTTCGTTTAGCGAACTTGTGCGTTAATGGCAAAATTTCGGCCAGTTTTGCATCGACTTTCGTGCAGTAACGAAACGGTCCGAAACGCCCCAAAACACGTGTTTTGGGTCCAATGGAGTGGATCGGATGAATTCGTTGCGAAAAGTTCCAGCGCAACTTCGTTTAGCGAACTTGTGCGTTAATAGCACCAGTTCGGCAAGCTTTGCATCGACTTTTGTGTAGTGACTTAACGGTCTGAAACGCCCCAAAACATGTTTTTTGGGTCGAACGGAGTGGATCTGGTGTGTTCGTTGCGAAAAATTCTAACGCAACTTCGTTTAGCGAACATGTGCGTTAATGGCACCTATTCGGCCAGTTTTGCATCGAATTTTGTGCAGTAACGAAACGGTCCGAAACGTACCAAAACATGAGTTTTGGGTCGACCGATGGATCGGATGCATTCGTTGGGAATAATTCTGGCGCAACTTCGTTTAGCGAATTTGTGCGTTGATGGCACCAATTCGGCCAGTTTTGCATCGACTTTCGTGCAATAACGAATTGGTCCGAAACACACCAAAACATGAGTTTTGGGTCGAACGGAGTGGATCGGGTGCGTTCGTTGCAAAAAAATGCGACGCAACTTCGTTTAGCGAACTTTTGCGTTAATGGCAAAGTTCGGCCAGTTTTGCATCGACTTTTGTGCAGTAACGTAACCAATTTGGCAAGTTTTTTATCGACTTTCGTGTAGTGACTTAACAGTCTGAAACGCTCCAAAACATGAGTTTTGCGTCCATTGGAGTGGATGAGGTGCGTTCGTTGCGAAAAATTCCGACGCAACTTCGTTTAGCGAACTTGTGCGTTAATGGCACCTATTCGGCCAGTTTTGCGTCGACTTTCGTGCAGTATCGAAACGGTCCGAAACGTACCAAAACATGAGTCTTGGGTCGTACAGAGTGGATCGGGTGCATTCATTGCGAAAAATTCCGACGCAACTTCGTTTAGTGAACTTGTGCGTTAATGGCACCAGTTCGGCACGCTTTGCATCGACTTTCGTGTAGTGACTTAACAGTCTGAAACGCCACAAAACATGAGTTTTGGGTCGAACGGAGTGGATCGGGTGCATTCAATGCTAAAAATTCCGGCGCAACTTCGTTTAGCGTACTTGTGTGTTAATGGCACCAGTACGGCAAGCTTTGCATCGACTTTCGTGTAGTGACTTAACGGTCTGAAACACCCCAAAACATGTGTTTTGGTCGAACGGAGTGGATCGGGTGCATTCGTTGCGAAAAATTCCGACGCAACTTCGTTTAGCGAACTTGTGCGTCAATTGCACCAGTTTGACCAGTTTTCCATCGACTTTCGTGCAGTAACGAAACGGTCCGAAACGCACCAAAACATGAGTTTTGCGTCCATTGGAGTGGATGAGGTGCGTTCGTTGCGAAAAATTCCGACACAAGTTCGTTTAGCGAACTTGTGCATTAATGGCACCAGTTCGGCTAGTTTTGCATCAAAATTCGTGCAGTAACGAAACGTTCCGAAACGTCCCAAAACATGAGTCTTGGGTCGAACAGAGTAGATCAGGTGCGTTCGTTGTGAAAAATTCGGACGCAACTTCGTTCAGCGAACTTGTGCGTTAATTGCACCAATTCGGCAAGCTTTGCATCGACATTCGTGTAATGACTTAACGGTCTGAAACGCCCCAAAACATGAGTTTTGGGTCAAACGGAGTGGATTGGGTGCGTTCATTGCGAAAAATACCGACGCAGCTTCGTTTGGCGAACTTGTGCGCCAATGGCACCAGTTTGGCCAGCTTTGTATCGACTTTCGTGCAGTAACGAAACATTCCGAAACGCACCAAAACATGAGTTTTGGGTCCAATGAAATGGATTGGGTGCATTCGTTGCAAAAAATTGAGACGCAACTTCGTTTAGCGAGCTTGTGCGTTAATGGCACCAGTTCGGCTAGTTTTGCATTCGACTTTCGTGCAGTAATAAAACGGTCCGAAACGCCCCAAAACATGAGTTTTGGGTCGAATGGAGTGGATCAGATGCGTTCGTTGCGAAAAATTTCAACGCAACTTCGTTTAGCGAACTTGTGCGTCAATGGCACCAATTTGGCAAGTTTTTTATCGACTTTCGTGTAGTGACTTAACAGTCTGAAACGCTCCAAAACATGAGTTTTGCGTCCATTGGAGTGGATGAGGTGCGTTCGTTGCGAAGAAATGCGACGCAACTTGGTTTAGCGAACTTGTGCCTTAATGGCACCTATTCGGCCAATTTTGCGTCGACTTTCGTTCAGTATCAAAACGGTCCGAAACGTACCAAAACATGAGTCTTGGGTCGTACAGAGTGGATCGGGTGCATTCATTGCGAAAAATTCCGACGCACCTTCGTTTAGCGGCAAGCTTTGCTTCGACTTTCGTGTAGTGACTTAACGGTCTCAAACGCCCCAAAACATGAGTTTTGGGTCGAACGGAGTGGATCGGGTGCGTTCATTGCGAAAAATGCCGATGCAACTTCGTTTAGCGAACTTGTGCGTCAATGGCTCCAGTTCGGCCAGGTTTGCATCGACTTTCGTGCAGTAACGAAACATTCCGAAACGCACCAAAACATGAGTTTTGGGTCCAATGGAATGGATTAGGCGCATTCGTTGCGAAAAATTGCGACGCAACTTCGTTTAGCGAGCTTCTGCGTTAATGGCACCAGTTCGGCAAGTTTTGCATCGACCTTCGTGGAGTAACAAAACGGTCCGACACGTACCAAAACATGAGTTTTGGGTCGAACAGAGGGGATCGGGTGCGTTCGTTGCGAAAAATTTCGACGCAGCTTCGTTACGAATTTGTCCGTCAATAGCACCAATTTGGCAAGTTTTGCATCGACTTTCGTGCAATGACTGAACAGTCTGAAACGTCCCAAAACATGAGTTTTGGGTCGAACGAAGTTGATCGGGTGCGTTCGTTGCGAAAAATTCCGATGCAGATTCGTTTGGCGAACTTGTGCGTCAATGGCACCAGTTCCGCCAGTTTTGCATCGACTTTCTTGCAGTAACGAAACATTCTGAAACGCACCAAAACATGAGTTTTGGGTCCAATGGAATGGATTGAGTGCATTCGTTGCCAAAAATTGCGACGCAACTTCGTTCAGCGAACTTCGTTCAGCGAACTTGTGCGTTAATTGCACCAGTTCGGCAAGCTTTGCATCGACTTTCGTGTAATGACTTAGCGGTCTGAAACGCCCCAAAACATGAGTTTTGGGTCAAACGGAGTGGATTGGGTGCGTTCATTGCGAAAAATACCGACGCAGCTTCGTTTGGCGAACTTGTGCGTCAATGGCACCAGTTTGGCCAGCTTTGTATCGACTTTCGTGCAGTAACGAAACATTCCGAAACGCACCAAAACATGAGTTTTGGGTCCAATGAAATGGATTGGGTGCATTCGTTGCAAAAAATTGAGACGCAACTTCGTTTAGCGAGCTTGTGCGTTAATGGCACCAGTTCGGCTAGTTTTGCATTCGACTTTCGTGCAGTAATAAAACGGTCCGAAACGCCCCAAAACATGAGTTTTGGGTCGAATGGAGTGGATCAGATGCGTTCGTTGCGAAAAATTTCAACGCAACTTCGTTTAGCGAACTTGTGCGTCAATGGCACCAATTTGGCAAGTTTTTTATCGACTTTCGTGTAGTGACTTAACAGTCTGAAACGCTCCAAAACATGAGTTTTGCGTCCATTGGAGTGGATGAGGTGCGTTCGTTGCAAAGAAATGCGACGCAACTTCGTTTAGCGAACTTGTGCCTTAATGGCACCTATTCGGCCAATTTTGCGTCGACTTTCGTTCAGTATCAAAACGGTCCGAAACGTACCAAAACATGAGTCTTGGGTCGTACAGAGTGGATCGGGTGCATTCATTGCGAAAAATTCCGACGCACCTTCGTTTAGCGGCAAGCTTTGCTTCGACTTTCGTGTAGTGACTTAACGGTCTCAAACGCCCCAAAACATGAGTTTTGGGTCGAACGGAGTGGATCGGGTGCGTTCATTGCGAAAAATGCCGATGCAGCTTCGTTTAGCGAACTTGTGCGTCAATGGCTCCAGTTCGGCCAGGTTTGCATCGACTTTCGTGCAGTAACGAAACATTCCGAAACGCACCAAAACATGAGTTTTGGGTCCAATGGAATGGATTGGGTGCGTTCGTTGCGAAAAATTGCGACGCAACTTCGTTTAGCGAGCTTCTGCGTTAATGGCACCAGTTCGGCAAGTTTTGCATCGACTTTCGTGGAGTAACAAAACGGTCCGACACGTACCAAAACATGAGTTTTGGGTCGAACAGAGGGGATCGGGTGCGTTCGTTGCGAAAAATTTCGACGCAGCTTCGTTACGAATTTGTCCGTCAATAGCACCAATTTGGCAAGTTTTGCATCGACTTTCGTGCAATGACTGAACAGTCTGAAACGCCCCAAAACATGAGTTTTGGGTCGAACGAAGTTGATCGGGTGCGTTCGTTGCGAAAAATTCCGATGCAGATTCGTTTGGCGAACTTGTGCGTCAATGGCACCAGTTCCGCCAGTTTTGCATCGACTTTCTTGCAGTAACGAAACATTCCGAAACGCACCAAAACATGAGTTTTGGGTCCAATGGAATGGATTGAGTGCATTCGTTGCCAAAAATTGCGACGCAACTTCGTTCAGCGAACTTCATTCAGCGAACTTGTGCGTTAATTGCACCAGTTCGGCAAGCTTTGCATCGACTTTCGTGTAATGACTTAGCGGTCTGAAACGCCCCAAAACATGAGTTTTGGGTCAAACGGAGTGGATTGGGTGCGTTCATTGCGAAAAATACCGACGCAGCTTCGTTTGGCGAACTTGTGCGTCAATGGCACCAGTTTGGCCAGCTTTGTATCGACTTTCGTGCAGTAACGAAACATTCCGAAACGCACCAAAACATGAGTTTTGGGTCCAATGAAATGGATTGGGTGCATTCGTTGCAAAAAATTGAGACGCAACTTCGTTTAGCGAGCTTGTGCGTTAATGGCACCAGTTCGGCTAGTTTTGCATTCGACTTTCGTGCAGTAATAAAACGGTCCGAAACGCCCCAAAACATGAGTTTTGGGTCGAATGGAGTGGATCAGATGCGTTCGTTGCGAAAAATTTCAACGCAACTTCGTTTAGCGAACTTGTGCGTCAATGGCACCAATTTGGCAAGTTTTTTATCGACTTTCGTGTAGTGACTTAACAGTCTGAAACGCTCCAAAACATGAGTTTTGCGTCCATTGGAGTGGATGAGGTGCGTTCGTTGCAAAGAAATGCGACGCAACTTCGTTTAGCGAACTTGTGCCTTAATGGCACCTATTCGGCCAATTTTGCGTCGACTTTCGTTCAGTATCAAAACGGTCCGAAACGTACCAAAACATGAGTCTTGGGTCGTATAGAGTGGATCGGGTGCATTCATTGCGAAAAATTCCGACGCACCTTCGTTTAGCGGCAAGCTTTGCTTCGACTTTCGTGTAGTGACTTAACGGTCTCAAACGCCCCAAAACATGAGTTTTGGGTCGAACGGAGTGGATCGGGTGCGTTCATTGCGAAAAATGCCGATGCAGCTTCGTTTAGCGAACTTGTGCGTCAATGGCTCCAGTTCGGCCAGGTTTGCATCGACTTTCGTGCAGTAACGAAACATTCCGAAACGCACCAAAACATGAGTTTTGGGTCCAATGGAATGGATTGGGTGCGTTCGTTGCGAAAAATTGCGACGCAACTTCGTTTAGCGAGCTTCTGCGTTAATGGCACCAGTTCGGCAAGTTTTGCATCGACTTTCGTGGAGTAACAAAATGGTCCGACATGTACCAAAACATGAGTTTTGGGTCGAACAGAGGGGATCGGGTGCGTTCGTTGCGAAAAATTTCGACGCAGCTTCGTTTAACGAATTTGTCCGTCAATAGCACCAATTTGGCAAGTTTTGCATCGACTTTCGTGCAATGACTGAACAGTCTGAAACGCCCCAAAACATGAGTTTTGGGTCGAACGAAGTTGATCGGGTGCGTTCGTTGCAAAAAATTCCGATGCAGATTCGTTTGGCGAACTTGTGCGTCAATGGCACCAGTTCCGCCAGTTTTGCATCGACTTTCTTGCAGTAACGAAACATTCCGAAACGCACCAAAACATGAGTTTTGGGTCCAATGGAATGGATTGGGTGCATTCGTTGCCATAAAATTGCGACGCAACTTCGTTTAGCGAGCTTGTGCGTTAATGGCACCAGTTCGGCTAGTTTTGCATTCGAGTTTCGTGCAGTAATAAAACGGTCCGAAACGCCCCAAAACATGAGTTTTGGGTCGAATGGAGTGGATCTGGTGTGTTCGTTGCGAAAAATTCCAACGCAACTTCGTTTAGCGAACATGTGCGTTAATGGCACCTATTCGGCCAGTTTTGCATCGAATTTTGTGCAGTAACGAAATGGTCCGAAATGTACCAAAACATGAGTTTTGGGTCGACCGATGGATCGGATGCGTTCGTTGCGAATAATTCCGGCGCAACTTCGCTTAGCGAATTTGTGCGTTGATGGCACCAATTCGGCTAGTTTTGCATCGACTTTCATGCAATAACGAAATGGTCCAAAACACACCAAAACATGAGTTTTGGGTCGAATGGAGTGGATCGGGTCCGTTCGTTGCGAAAAAATGCGACGCAACATTGTTTAGCAAACTTTTGCGTTAATGGCAAAAGTTCGACCAGTTTTGCATCGACTTTCGTGCAGTAACGAAACGATCCGAAACGCCCCAAAACATGAGTTTTGCGTCCATTGGAGTGGATGAATTGCGTTCGTTGCGAAAAATTCCGACGCAACTTCGTTTAGTGAACTTGTGCGTTAATGGCACCGGATCAGCCAGTTTTGCGTCGACTTTCGTGCAGTAACGAAACAGTCCGAAACGTACCAAAACATGAGTTTTGCGTCCATTGGAGTGGATGAGGTGCGTTCGTTGCGAAAAATTCCGACGCAACTTCGTTTAGCGAAGTTGTGCGTTAATGGCACCGGACCAGCCAGTTTTGCGTCGACTTTCGTGCAGTAACGAAATGATCCGAAACGTACCAAAACATGAGTCTTGGGTCGTACAGAGTGGATCGGGTGCGTTCATTGCGAAAAATGCCGACGCAGCTTCGTTTGGCGAACTTGTGCGTTAATGGCTCCAGTACGGCCAGCTTTGCATCGACTTTCGAGCAGTAATGAAACATTCCGAAACGCACCAAAACATGAGTTTTGGGTCCAATGGATTGGATTGCGTGCATTCATTGCAAAAAATTGAGACGCAACTTCGTTTAGCGAGCTTGTGCGTTAACGGCACCAGTTCGGCTAGTTTTGCATTCGACTTTCGTGCAGTAATAAAACGGTCCGAAACGCCCCAAAACATGAGTTTTGGGTCAAATGGAGTGGATCAGGTGCGTTCGTTGCGAAAAATTTCAACGCAAATTCGTTTAGCGAACTTGTGCGTCAATGGCACCAATTTGGCAAGTTTTGCATCGACTTTCGTGTAGTGACTTAACAGTCTGAAACGCTCCAAAACATGAGTTTTGGGTCGAACGGAGTGGATCTTGTGCGTTCATTGCGAAAAACTCCAACGTTGCTTTGTTTGGCGAACTTGTGCGTCAATGGCTCCAGTTCGGCCTGCTTTGCATCGACTTTCGTGCAGTAATGAAACATTCCGAAACGCACCAAAACATGAGTTTTGGGTCCAAAGGAATGGATTCGGTGCGTTCGTTGCGAAAAATTGCGACGCAACTTCGTTTACCGAGCTTGTTCGTTAATGGCACCAGTTCGGCTAGTTTTGCATTCGACTTTCGTGCATTAATAAAACGGTCCAAAACGTACCAAAACATGAGTTTTGCGTCCATTGGAGTGGATTAGGTGCGTTCTTTGCGGAAAATTCCGACGCAACTTCGTTTAGCGGACTTGTGCGTTAATGGCACCGGATCGGCCAGTTTTGCATCGACTTTCGTGCAGTAACGAAACGGTCCGAAATGTACCAAAACATGAGTTTTGGGTCGAACAGAATGGATCGGGTGCGTTCGTTGCGAAAAATTCCAACGCAGCTTCGTTTAGCGAACTTGTGCGTCAATGGCACCAATTTGGCAAGTTTTGCATCGACTTTCGTGCAGTGACTTAACAGTCTGAAACGCCCCAAAACATAAGTTTTGGGTCGAACGAAGTTGATCGGGTGCGTTCGTTGCAAAAAATGCCGACGCAGCTTCGTTTGGCGAACTTGTGCGTCGGTGGCACCAGTTCTGCCAGTTTTGCATCGACTTTCGTGCAGTAACGAGACGGTCCAAAATGTACCAAAACATGAGTTTTGGGTCGAACGGAGTAGATCGGGTGCGTTCGTTGCAAAAAAATGCGACGCAACTTCGTTTAGCGAACTTGTGCGTTAATGGCAAAATTTCGGCCAGTTTTGCATCGACTTTCGTGCAGTAACGAAACGGTCCGAAACGCTCCAAAACACGAGTTTTGGGTCCAATGGAGTGGATCGGGTGAGTTCGTTGCGAAAAGTTCCGACGCAACTTCGTTTAGCGAACATGTGCGTTAATGGCACCTATTCGGCCAGTTTTGCATCGAATTTTGTGCAGTAACGAAACGGTCCGAAACGTACCAAAACATGAGTTTTGGGTCGAACGGTGGATCGGATGCGTTCGTTGTGAATAGTTCCGGCGCAACTTCGTTTAGCGTACTTGTGTGTTAATGGCACCAGTACGGCAAGCTTTGCATCGACTTTCGTGTAGTGACTTAACGGTCTGGAACATCCCAAAACATGTGTTTTGGGTCGAACGGAGTGGATCGGGTGCATTCGTTGCGAAAAATTCCGACGCAACTTCGTTTAGCGAACTTGTGCGTCAATTGCACCAGTTTGGCCAGTTTTCCATCGACTTTCGTGCAGTAACGAAACGGTCCGAAACGCACCAAAACATGAGTTTTGCGTCCATTGGAGTGGATGAGGAGCGTTCGTTGCGAAAAATTCCGACACAACTTCGTTTAGCGAACTTGTGCATTAATGGCACCAGTTCGGCCAGCTTTGCATCGATATTCGTGCAGTAACGAAACGTTCCAAAACATGAGTCTTGGGTCGACCAGAGTAGATCAGGTGCGTTCGTTGCGAAAAATTTGGACGCAACTTCGTTCAGCGAACTTGTGCGTTAATGGCACCAGTTCGGCAAGCTTTGCATCGACTTTTGTGTAGTGACTTAACAGTCTGAAACGCCCCAAAATATGTCGAACGGAGTGGATCTTAATGGCGACGCGCTAGGGTTTGATTCCCGATCTTTCGATGAGAGGCGTGGATAACTCGATTGGTCGATGGAGGCGACGTTCACGGCCCGACTACAGTCTTCCAAGCTGCGCCTTAGCAACCGATACACCCCCTCCAATGGCTGTCGCGATCTTGTGGAGCGCGGCACCTGGCCACTAGGGCATTCGTCCTGCAAGCAATCGAAGAACTAGCAAGAACAAGTATGACAAGTACTGAATTTACTAGATGTAAATGAAGGTTTCACACGCAATCTCAATAATGGTGGGGTTCCGAAGACAAGAAGACGGGCGGCTGATCCAGCACGCGCGCTTGCAAGCAAGTAGCGAAGGCTAAACTTGATCTAAACAAAACCCAAGCATCCTTAGTGGTGGATAAGGGGTATAAGTACGTGGGAGGACGACCACAGGGGTGCTGGGGTCGTACTCCAACCCTAGAACGCGTCCGTAATGGACTCAACTTGATACACGGCCCATTGGGCCAAAACAGGGTGACGCAGCACCATGTGCAGAAAAGGACTCTGTATTAATTTTACGATTGCGGCCGACTCGTAACAGATATGGATATGAGGCCGGATCCGTTTGAAAGAAGACTTCATAAGCTTTCCACGAAGTACTTGAACGCCCCAATCCGAGTTCATATGCGACCGTGGTGTCCGTCACAAATTGGTACTGTTCTGCAGTCCGAATCCAGCCTGCGCGAATCCGTTTCCCTTTCGGTCGCTTCCTTGGTTCCTAAGCAAAACAAGAGTACACGGGTCTCCATGGTCTAAACATGATGTACATGAGCTTAGATTTGAACTCACCTGATGATTAAGTTGATGCGCACAAGTACGAGTAATAGGACCAGCAATAGGTACTTGTGTCGGAGTGGATGTATCGTTGGTGTTGATGTCCTCATCATCCTCCCCTTCTTGCATTTGAGTCGTCCTCGACTCAAGCTCATCTTCCTCTCCCAAATATGGCTTCAAATCTGCAATGTTAAATGTGGGACTAACCCCAAAATCCGCAGGCAGATCGAGCTTATATGCATTATCATTGACTTTCTCTAACACTTTAAATGGTCCATCAGCCCGAGGTAGCAATTTAGATTTTCTCAATTCAGGAAACCTTTCCTTTCTCAAATGCAGCCAAACTAAATCTCCAGGTTCAAACTTTAGTTCCTTCCTACCTTTATCACCAGCAATCTTGTATTTTGCATTCATGCGCTCTATGTTTTTTTAGTTGTTTCATGCAGTTTTAACATCAATTCGGCACGCTTAGTAGCATCAAAATTCGTTTTTTCAGAAAATGGCAAAGGCATTAAATCAATAGGAGCACGAGGCAAGAAACCATATACAATCTGAAATGGGCACATCTTTGTAGTAGAATGCAGCGATCGATTATAAGCGAATTCAATATGAGGCAAACAATCTTCCCACATCTTAATGTTCTTCTTTAAAACAGCCCTTAACATAGTAGACAAAGTCCTATTAACCACTTCAGTTTGACCATCAGTTTGCGGATGACATGTAGTAGAAAACAACAATTTAGTTCCCAATTTAGCCCATAAAGTCTTCCAAAAATAATTAAGAAATTTAGCATCACGATCAGAAACGATTGTGTTGGGCACACCATGCAAACGAACAATTTTCCGAAAGAACAAATCAGCAATGTGAGAAGCATCATCAGTTTTATGACATGGTATGAAATGGGCCATCTTAGAAAATCTATCAACAACCACAAACACACTATCACGTCCATTCCTAGTCCTAGGCAATCCTAACACAAAATCCATAGAAATATCTTCCCAAGGAGCACTAGGAACAGGTAGAGGCAAATACAAACCGTGTGGATTCAATCGTGATTTAGCCTTTTGACATGTCGTGCAGCGAGCAACAAATCTCTCCACATCTCTTCTCATCTTTGGCCAAAAGAAATGGCCAGCAAGTATATCTTCCGTTTTCTTTGCTCCAAAATACCCCATTAAGCCACCTCGATGCGCTTCCTGCAACAATAACAAGCAAACGGAGCTAGCTGGAATGCATAGCTTGTTAGCTCTAAAGACAAACCCATCACTAACGATGAATTTGTTCCATCCCTTCCCCTCTTTACAATGCAGCAACACATCTTTAAAATCAGCATCATTAACATATTGATCTTTAATCGTTTCCAATCCAAATATTTTGTAATCAAGTTGGTTCAACAAGGTGTATCTCCTAGACAATGCATCAGCAATTATATTCAATTTCCCTTTCTTGTGCTTAATAATATATGGAAAAGATTCAATAAATTCAACCCACTTAGCATTCTACGGTTCAATTTTCCTTGACTACGAATATGTTTTAAAGATTCATGATCTGAATGAATAACAAACTCTTTGGGCCATAGATAATGCTGCCATGTTTCTAATGTGCGAACAAGAGCATACAATTCCTTATCATAAGTAGAATAATTCAGAACAGGCCCGCTCAATTTTTCACTGAAATAAGCAACAGGTTTGCCTTCTTGTAACAAAACACCACCCAAACCAATGCCACTAGCATCACATTCAAGCTCAAAGGTTTTATTAAAATCAGGGAGTTGGAGGAGAGGTGCATGTGTCAACTTATCTTTCAGCGTGTTGAAGGAGTTCTCTTGTGTTTTACCCCAACTAAAAGGCACTCCCTTCTTTGTAAGCTCATTCAAAGGCGCGCCAATAGTGCTGAAGTCCTTCACAAAACGACGATAGAAACCAGCAAGTCCTAGGAAACTCCGCACTTGCGTGATAGTCTTCGGTATAGGCCATCCATGTATAGCTTCCACCTTGGCTTGATCAACCTCGATTCCCTGTGGAGTCACGACATAGCCAAGAAAACACACTCGATCGGTGCAAAAGGTGCACTTCTCAAGGTTACCAAATAAACGTGCATCTCGTAAAGCATTAAAAACAGCACGTAAGTGATCAAGATGTTCATCGAAAGATTTGCTGTAAATCAATATATCATCAAAGTAGACAACAACAAATTTCCCAATGAAAGCACGCAGAACCTCGTTCATTAATCTCATGAAAGTACTCGGTGCATTAGTTAAACCAAAAGGCATGACTAACCACTCATATAACCCGAACTTAGTTTTGAAAGCAGTTTTCCATTCATCTCCCAATTTCATACGAATCTGGTGGTACCCACTACGCAAATCAACTTTGGAAAACACAATAGCACCACTCAATTCATCAAGCATATCATCCAAACGAGGGATAGGGTGTCGATATCGAATTTTGATATTATTAATAGCCCTACAATCAACACACATACGCCATGTTCCATCCTTTTTAGGCACTAAAATAACCGGAACAGCACAAGGACTAAGAGACTCACGCACGTAACCTTTGTCGAGTAGTTCGTGCACTTGTCGCTGAATTTCCTTTGTTTCTTCCGGATTTGTCCTGTATGGCGCACGGTTTGGCAACGATGCACCAGGAATAAGGTCAATTTGGTGCTCAATCCCTCGTATTGGTGGCAGCCCCGCTGGTATCTCACTTGGGAACACATCAGAATACTCCAGCAAAAGGTTAGCAACAGCCGGGGGCAAAGAATGCTGCATATCGTGAACTGAAATCAAAGCATTCTTGCACACCAAAGCATAGGCAACAGAAGTGGAAGAAATCAATTCATTAATATCAGACTTAGTAGCAAGCAAGCAATGTCCTTTCAATCTTATCTCATCTTCCCTGCTACTAACAGATTTGGCATTCTTATCGATCTCAGCTTTAGTTCTCTTAGCTTTAGCAACATCATCACGCACAATAGATTCAGGTGACATAGGAAGCAATACGACTTTCTTATCATGATGTATAAGAGAATATTGATTTGATCTACCATGATGCATGCTATCGGTATCAAATTGCCATGGTCTACCTAGCAGAATATGACAAGCTTCCATAGGCACAACATCGCATTCAACAACATCATGATATGAACCAATAGCGAAATTAATTCGTACCAATCTCGTTACCTTGACCTTACCACTATTGTTGAGCCACCGAATGTGATATGGATGTGGGTGCGGTTTTGTTGTAAGTGCAAGCTTCTCGACCATATCGCTGCTAGCCAAGTTGTTGCAGCTACCTCCATCAATTATCAAATGGCATGAACGCTCTTTAATAACACACTTTGTTTGGAACAGTGTATGCCGTTGATTTTGCTCCGCCTTTTCCATTTGTGCACTAAGTACACGCTGCACAATGAGGCTCTCATAATGATCTGCATCCTCTGCACCAATCTGCTCTTCTGGTTGTTCCTTAGTACCTGCATGGTCAGCAGCAAGCAAAGCAAGTGTATCTTCATCAAAATCACTAGAAGAGGAATACCCAGCATCTCCTTTGACCACCAAAACGCGCTTGTTAGGGCAGTCACGTTGCACGTGGCCAAAGCCCTTGCATCGATGGCACTGAATATCTCTTGTCCTTCCCGTGGAGGCAACCGAAGATGCACTCGTGGCTGGTTTCTGGACAGTCGTGGTTGCTGAATTTGTCGGGGGAGCACATGTCTTATCGTTGGATGGAGTGGGTATTGTCGACCGACTCGGAAATGTAGAAGGTGCAGGAGCTCGTCCGGTCAATGAGGTAGATGTGCGCGGCTGCCATGATGAAAGTTTTCCTCTCCGATTAGTTCGCAGTCGTCGGCAACTAGGAGCATCTTGGTCATCTAGTTCAGTATCAGCGACATAATCATCCCAATTATCCTCGACACGCTCATCCTTCCTGTTTTCTCCCTCATGCCCATTTGCAGTTCTGGCATGCATCTCATCAAAACGCCTCAAAAGAGCAGCAAGGCTTTGGTCATTATGAGCGACCGACGTCTCCAGCCTTGTAAGCTTGGTGTTGGTGGCAAGCTGCGTGGCCTCCAACTGCCCAATCTTATCATTTGACACCAGCATATCTTCAGCAAGCCCATCTAAATGCCTCCTCATCTTATTTTAAAATGTTGTATGATTCCCTTTGTACGAGGAGAGTGACCTAAACTCCCATCACCCTCTGAACCTGTCATGGTTAGATGAACAAAGGAAACACGGAAATAGGTGTAGAAATAAGATCCTACAACTAATGGGATGTAGCTACTGCAAGGCGCTCACACTCAACCTGTTACACAAGCTCTTACCAATTCTTACCTTGCTCAACAGGAGGGGACGGCAACCAACAAGTCTGCAACCGTGGGATGAAGTGTATCGGTGCCGCAACAACAGGACCTGTCAAGCTGTAGTCGAATATGTGGAGCTATAGGTGGGCTGAAGCAAGGATGAACTAGCACCACATTAGTTACAAAAGCAAGCTGAAAAATCGTTCAACGGTGGTACTATGCTGGTCCTAGCCTAGACCCTGCTAGAGACGCGAGCCTGGACACAAATGAAGTCACGAGACACCACCGAAGAACAAAAAAGATGCACAAAGAACAGCCCCTTTTTCTTCCCTTCTTTTTCTTCTTCTTCTTTTTTTTTCTTTTCTTTTTCTTTTTTTTCCTTCTTTTTTTTCTTTTTTATTTTTTCAGGGGATCCTCAAAACTGATTATATAACCTAAAAGACTTCAAAAGAGCCACACAGCACACAAACTTTTCCCAAAAGGGTAGGGGTATTCTACTCTCTCTCTCTCTCTGGAGTAAGCCGAGACTATATGTATTCGTGCAAAGTTGTGGTTTGAGTAAGCCGAGACTACTTCTGCCTTTCTGGAGCGCTACAAAATATGCAGTACAAGTGTGAATAGCAATGGAATTTTATAACACGGCACAATAACCAATTCGAACTAGGAAACTGATCCCTACTCGAATCACAGCACTGCGTGCGATTCGGTCACAAACCAACACAGAATCTAACTCGGACTTGAACACGAATATGGACTCGGATTCCGCCAACACGTAGTATGTATGGTAGCTCACGGTTGTGACTAGAACGTGACAAGAACTCGAAACTCTAAAGGACTAAAACTAAGACCAGCAACTCGACGCAACCGATGCAACCGAAAATTCAACAAGCCCTAACTAAGCAGTGCTAGCAAAGCCTCAAACGAGTTTATAGGATTGAAGGTAAACTAATCTACTATTTTTTTTGGCTTTTCTGGACTATAGGAAAAATAAAACAGCGAAGAATTAGAAGTCTCTTACCGATAAACCTTGCTCTGATTACCAACTAATGGCGACGCGCTAGGGTTTGATTCCCGATCTTTCGATGAGAGGCGTGGATAACTCGATTGGTCGATGGAGGCGACGTTCACGGCCCGACTACAGCCTTCCAAGCTGCGCCTTAGCAACCGATACACCCCCTCCAATGGCTGTCGCGATGTTGTGGAGTGCGGCACCTGGCCACTAGGGCACTCGTCCTGCAAGCAATCGAAGAACTAGCAAGAACAAGTATGACAAGTACTGAATTTACTAGATGTAAATGAAGGTTTCACACGCAATCTCAATAATGGTGGGGTTCCGAAGATAAGAAGACGGGCGGCTGATCCAGCACGCGCGCTTGCAAGCAAGTAGCGAAGGCTAAATTTGATCTAAACAAAACCCAAGCATCCTTAGTGGTGGCTAAGGGGTATAAGTACGTGGGAGGACGACCACAGGGGTGCTGGGGTCGTACTCCAACCCTAGGATGCGTCCGTAATGGATTCAACTTGATACACGGCCCATTGGGCCAAAACAGGGTGACGCAGCACCATGTGCAGAAAAGGACTCTGTATTAATTTTACGATTGCGGCCGACTCGTAACAGATATGGATATGAGGCCGGATCCATTTGAAAGAAGACTTCATAAGCTTTCCACGAAGTACTTGAACGCCCCAATCCGAGTTCATATGCGACCGTGGTTTCCGTCACAAGTTGGAACTGTTCTGCAGTCCGAATCCAGCCTGCGCGAATCCGTTTCCCTTTCGGTCGCCTCCTTGGTTCCTAAGCAAAACAAGAGTACACAGGTCTCCATGGTCTAAACATGATGTACATGAGCTTAGATTTGAACTCACCTGATGATTAAGTTGATGCGCACGAGTACGAGTAATAGGACCAGCAATAGTTACTTGTGTCGGAGTGGATGTATCGTTGGTGTTGATGTCCTCATCAGATCTTGTGCGTTCATTGCGAAAAATTCCAACGCAGCTTCGTTTGGCGAACTTGTGCGTCAATGGCTCCAGTTCGGCCAGCTTTGCATCGACTTTCGTGCAGTAATGAAACAATCCGAAACGCACCAAAACATGAGTTTTGGGTCCAATGGAATGGATTGGGTGCGTTCGTTGCGAAAAATTGCGATGCAACTTCGTTTACCGAGCTTGTTCGTTAATGGCACCAGTTCGGCCAGTTTTGCATCGACATTCATGCAGTAACGAAACGTTCCGAAACGTCCCAAAACATGAGTCTTGGGTCGAACAGAGTAGATCGGGTGCGTTCGTTGCGAAAAATTCGGACGCAACTTCATTCAGCGAACTTGTGCGTTAATTGCACCAGTTCGGCAAGCTTTGCATCGACTTTCGTGTAATGACTTAACGGTCTGAAACGCCCCAAAACATGAGTTTTGGGTCAAACGGAGTGGATTGGGTGCGTTCATTGCGAAAAATACCGACGCAGCTTCGTTTGGCGAACTTGTGCGTCAATGGCACCAGTTCGGCCAGCTTTGCATCGACTTTCATGCAGTAATGAAACATTCCAAAACGCACCAAAACATGAGTTTTGGGTCCAATGAAATGGATTGGGTGCGTTCGTTGCAAAAAATTGAGACGCAACTTCGTTTAGCGAGCTTGTGCGTTAATGGCACCAGTTTGGCTAGTTTTGCATTCGACTTTCGTGCAGTAATAAAACGGTCCAAAACGCCCCAAAACATGAGTTTTGGGTCGAATGGAGTGGATCAGGTGCGTTCGTTGCGAAAAATTTCAACGCAACTTCGTTTAGCGAATTTGTGCGTTGATGGCACCAATTCCGCCAGTTTTGCATCGACTTTCGTGCAGTAAACAAATGGTCCGAAACACACCAAAACATGAGTTTTGGGTCGAACGGAGTGGATCGGGTGCGTTCGTTGCGAAAAAATGCGACGCAACTTCGTTTAGCGAACTTGTGCGTTAATGGCAAAAGTTCGGCCAGTTTTGCATCGACTTTCGTGCAGTAACGAAACGGTCCGAAACGCCCCAAAACATGAGTTTTGCGTCCATTGAAGTGGATGAGGTGCGTTCATTGCGAAAAATTCCGACGCAACTTCGTTTAGCAAACTTGTGCGTTAATGGCACCGGATCAGCCAGTTTTGCGTCGACTTTCATGCAGTAACGAAACGGTCTGAAACGTACCAAAACATGAGTCTTGGGTCGTACAGAGTGGATCGGGTGCGTACGTTGCGAAAAATTCCGACGCAACTTCGTTTAGCGAACTTGAGCGTTAATGGCACCAGTTCGGCAAGCTTTGCATCGACTTTCGGGTAGTGACGTAACGGTCTGAAACGCCCCAAAACATGAGTTTTGGGTCAACGGAGTGTATCGGGTGCGTTCATTGCGAAAATTGCCAATGCAGCCTCCTTTGGCGAACTTGTGCGTATTGTCTCCAGTTCGGCCAGCTTTGCATCGACTTTCGTGCAGTAACGAAACATTCCGAAACGCACCAAAACATGAGTTTTGGGTCGAATGGAATGGATTGGGAGCATTCGTTGCCAAAAATTGCGACGCAACTTCGTTTAGCGAGCTTGTGCGTTAATGGCACTAGTTCGGCTTGTTTTGCATTCGACTTTCGTGCAGTAACAAAACGGTCCGAAACGTCCCAAAACATGAGTTTTGGGTCGATTGGAGTGGATCAGGTGCGTTCGTTGTGAAAAACTTCAACGCAACTTCGTTTAGCGAATTTGTGCGTTGATGGCACCAATTCGGCCAGTTTTGCATCGACTTTCGTGCAATAACGAAATGGTCCGAAACACACCAAAACATGAGTTTTGGGTCGAACGGAGTGGATCGGGTGCGTTCGTTGCGAAAAAATGCGACGCAACTTTGTTTAGCGAACTTGTGCGTTAATTGCAAAAGTTCGGCCAGTTTTGCATCGACTTTCGTGCAGTAACGAAACGGTCCGAAACGCCCCACAAGAGTTTTGCGTCCATTGGAGTGGATGAGGTGCGTTCGTTGCGAAAAATTCCGACGCAACTTCGTTTAGCGAACTTGTGCGTTAGTTGCACCGGATCAGCCAGTTTTGCGTCGACTTTCGTGCAGTAACGAAACTGTCCGAAACGTACCAAAACATGAGTCTTGGGTCGTACAGAGTGGATCGGGTGCATTCGTTGCGGAAAATTCCGACGCAACTTCGTTTAGCGAACTTGTGCATTAATGTAACCGGTTCGGCCAGTTTTGCATCGACTTTCGTGCAGTAACGAAACGTTCCGAAACGCACCAAAACATGAGTTTTGGGTCCAATGAAATGGATTGGGTGCGTTCGTTGCAAAAAATTGGGACGCAACTTCGTTTAGCGAGCTTGTGCGTTAATGGCACCAGTTTGGCTAGTTTTGCATTCGACTTTCGTGCAGTAATAAAACGGTCCGAAACGCCCCAAAACATGAGTTTTGGGTCGAATGGAGTGGATCAGGTGCGTTCGTTGCGAAAAAATTCAATTCAACTTCATTTAGCGAATTTGTGCGTTGATGGCACCAATTCGGCCAGTTTTGCATCGACTTTCGTGCAATAACGAAATGGTCCGAAACGCACCAAAACATGAGTTTTGGGTCCAATAGAATGGATTGGGTGCATTCGTTGCCAAAAATTGCGACGCAACTTCGTTTAGCGAGCTTGTGCGTTAATGGCACCAGTTCGGCAAGTTTTGCATCAACTTTCGTGCAGTATCGAAATGGTACGAAACACACCAAAACATGAGTTTTGGGTCGAGCGGAGTGGATCGGGTGCGTTCGTTGCGAAAAATTTCGACGCAACATTGTTTAGCGAATTTGTGCGTTGATGGCACCAATTCGGCTAGTTTTGCATCGACTTTCATGCAATAACGAAATTGTCCGAAACACACCAAAACATGAGTTTTGGATCGAATGGAGTGGATCGGGTGCGTTCGTTGCGAAAAAATGCGACGCAACTTCGTTTAGCGAACTTGTGCGTTAATGGCAAAAGTTCGGCCAGTTTTGCATCGACTTTTGTGCAGTAACGAAACGGTCCGAAACGCCCCAAAACATGAGTTTTGCGTCCATTGGAGTGAATGAGGTGCGTTCGTTGCCAAAAATTCAGACGCAGCTTCGTTTAGCGAACTTGTGCGTTAATGGCACCGGATCAGCCAGTTTTGCGTCGAATTTCGTGCAGTAACGAAACGGTCTGAAACGCCCCAAAACATGAGTCTTGGGTCGTACAGAGTGGATCGGGTGCGTTCGTTGCGAAAAATACCGACGCAGCTTCGTTTGGCGAACTTGTGCGTCAATGGCACCAGTTCGGCCAGCTTTGCATCGACTCTCTTGCAGTAACGAAACATTCCGAAACGCACAAAAACATGAGTTTTGGGTCCAATGGAATGGATTGGGTGCATTCGTTGCCAAAAATTGCGACGCAACTTCGTTTAGCGAGCTTGTGCGTTAATGGCACCAGTTCGGCTAGTTTTGCATTCAACTTTCGTGCAGTAATAAAACGGTCCGAAACACACCAAAACATGAGTTTTGGGTCGAACGGAGTGGATCGGGTGCGTTCGTTGCGAAAAAATGCGACGCAACTTCGTTTAGCGAACTTGTGCGTTAATGGCAAAAGTTCAGCCAGTTTTGCATCGACTTTCGTGCAGTAACGAAACGGTCCGAAACGCCCCAAAACATGAGTTTTGCGTCCATTGAAGTGGATGAGGTGCGTTCATTGCGAAAAATTCCGACGCAACTTCGTTTAGCAAACTTGTGCGTTAATGGCACCGGATCAGCCAGTTTTGCGTCGACTTTCATGCAGTAATGAAACGGTCTGAAACGTACCAAAACATGAGTCTTGGGTCGTACAGAGTGGATCAGGTGCGTACGTTGCGAAAAATTCCGACGCAACTTCGTTTAGCGAACTTGTGCGTTAATGGCACCAGTTCGGCAAGCTTTGCATCGACTTTCGTGTAGTGACGTAACGGTCTGAAACGCCCCAAAACATGAGTTTTGGGTCAACGGAGTGTATCGGGTGCGTTCATTGCGAAAATTGCCAATGCAGCCTCCTTTGGCGAACTTGTGCGTATTGTCTCCAGTTCGGCCAGCTTTGCATCGACTTTCGTGCAGTAACGAAACATTCCGAAACGCACCAAAACATGAGTTTTGGGTCGAATGGAATGGATTGGGAGCATTCGTTGCCAAAAATTGCGACGCAACTTCGTTTAGCGAGCTTGTGCGTTAATGGCACTAGTTCAGCTTGTTTTGCATTCGACTTTCGTGCAGTAACAAAACGGTCCGAAACGTCCCAAAACATGAGTTTTGGGTCGATTGGAGTGGATCAGGTGCGTTCGTTGCGAAAAACTTCAACGCAACTTCGTTTAGCGAATTTGTGCGTTGATGGCACCAATTCGGCAAGTTTTGCATCGACTTTCGTGCAATAACGAAATGGTCCGAAACACACCAAAACATGAGTTTTGGGTCGAATGGAGTGGATCGGGTGCGTTCGTTGCGAAAAAATGCGACGCAACTTTGTTTAGCGAACTTGTGCGTTAATGGCAAAAGTTCGGCCAGTTTTGCATCGACTTTCGTGCAGTAACGAAACGGTCCGAAACGCCCCACAAGAGTTTTGCGTCCATTGGAGTGGATGAGGTGCGTTCGTTGCGAAAAATTCCGACGCAACTTCGTTTAGCGAACTTGTGCGTTAGTTGCACCGGATCAGCCAGTTTTGCGTCGACTTTCGTGCAGTAACGAAACTGTCCGAAACGTACCAAAACATGAGTCTTGGGTCGTACAGAGTGGATCGGGTGCGTTCGTTGCGAAAAATTCCGACGCAACTTCGTTTAGCGAACTTGTGCGTTAATGGCACGAGTTCGGCCAGCTTTGCATCGACTTTCGTGTAGTGACTTAATGGTCTGAAACGCCCCAAAACCTGAGTTTTGGGTCGAACGGAGTGAATCGGGTGCGTTCATTGCGAAAAATGCCGACGCAGCTTTGTTTGGCGAACTTGTGCGTATTGGCTCCAGTTCGGCCAGCTTTGCATCGACTTTCGTGCAGTAACGAAACATTCCGAAACGCACCAAAACATGAGTTTTGGGTCCAATGGAATGGATTGGGTGCATTCGTTGCAAAAAACTGCGATGCAACTTCGTTTAGCGAGCTTGTGCGTTAATGGCACCAGTTCGGCCAGTTTTGCATCGAATTTCGTGCAGTAACGAAACGGTCCAAAATGTACCAAAACATGAGTTTTGGGTCGAACGGTGGATCGGATGCGTTCGTTGCGAATAATTCCCGCGCAACTTCGTTTAGCGTACTTGTGTGTTAATAGCACCAGTACGGCAAGCTTTGCATCAACTTTCGTGTAGTGACTTAACGGTCTGAAACGCCCCAAAACATGTGTTTTGGCTCGAACGGAGTGGATCGGGTGCATTCGTTGCGGAAAATTCCGACGCAACTTCGTTTAGCGAACTTGTGTATTAATGGAACCGGTTCGGCCAGTTTTGTATCAACTTTCGTGCAGTAACGAAACGTTGCCAAACGCACCAAAACATGAGTTTTGGGTCGAACGGAGTGGATCTGGTGCGTTCGTTGCAAAAGATTTCGACGCAACATCGTTTAGCGAATTTGTGCGTTGATGGCAAAAGTTCGACCAGTTTTGCATCGACTTTCGTGCAGTAACGAAACGGTCCGAAACGTACCAAAACATGAGTTTTGGGTCGAACGGAGTGGATCGGGTGCGTTCGTTGCAAAAAAAATGCGATAAAACTTCATTTAGCGAACTTGTGCGTTAATGGCCAAAGTTCGGCCAGTTTTGCATCGACTTTCGTGCAGTAACGAAACGGTCCGAAACGCCCCAAAATACGAGTTTTGGGTCCAATGGAGTGGATCGGGTGCGTTCGTTGCGAAAAATTCCGACGCAACTTCGTTTAGCGAACTTGTGCGTTAATGGCACCAGTTCGGCAAGCTTTGCATTGACTTTCGTGTAGTGACTTAACGGTCTGAAACGCCCCAAAACATGTGTTTTGAGTCGAACGGAGTGGATCGGGTGCGTTCGTTGCAAAAATTCCAACGCAACTTCATTTAGCGAACATGTGCGTTAATGGCACCTATTCGGCCAGTTTTGCATCGAATTTTGTGCAGTAACGAAACGGTCCGAAACGTACCAAAACATGAGTTTTGGGTCGAACGGTGGATCGGATGCGTTCGTTGCGAATAATTCCGGCGCAACTTCGTTTAGCGTCCTTGTGTGTTAATGGCACCAGTACGGCAAGCTTTGCATCGACTTTCGTGTAGTGACTTAACGGTCTGAAACACCCCAAAACATGTGTTTTGGGTCGAACGGAGTGGATCGGGTGCATTCGTTGCGAAAAATTATGATGCAACTTCGTTTAGCGAACTTGTGCGTCAATGGCACCAGTTTGGCCAGTTTTCCATCGACTTTCGTGCAGTAACGAAACGTTCCGAAACGTCCCAAAACATGAGTTTTGGGTCGAACAGAGTGGATCGGGTGCGTTCGTTGCGAAAAATTCCGACGCAACTTCGTTCAGCGAACTTGTGCGTTAATTGCACCAGTTCGGCAAGCTTTGCATCGACTTTCGTGCAGTAACGAAATGGTCCGAAATGTACCAAAACATGAGTTTTGGGTCGAACAGAGTGGATCGGGTGCGTTCGTTGCGAAAAAATCGACGCAACTTCGTTCAGCGAACTTGTGCGTTAATTGCACCAGTTCGGCAAGCTTTGCATCAACTTTCGTGTAATGACTTAACGGTCTGAAACGCCCCAAAACATGAGTTTGGGTCAAACGGAGTGGATTGGGTGCATTCATTGCGAAAAATACCGACGCAGCTTCGTTTGGCGAACTTGTGCGTCAATGGCACCAGTTCGGCCAGCTTTGCATCGACTCTCTTGCAGTAACGAAACATTCCGAAATGCACAAAAACATGAGTTTTGGGTCCAATGGAATGGATTGGGTGCATTCGTTGCCAAAAATTGCGACGCAACTTCGTTTAGCGAGCTTGTGCGTTAATGGCACCAGTTCGGCTAGTTTTGCATTCAACTTTCGTGCAGTAATAAAACGGTCCAAAACGCCCCAAAACATGAGTTTTGGGTCGAATGGAGTGGATCAGGTGCGTTCGTTGCGAAAAATTTCAACGCAACTTCGTTTAGCGAATTTGTGCGTTGATGCCACCAATTCCGCCAGTTTTGCATCGACTTTCGTGCAGTAAACAAATGGTCCGAAACACACCAAAACATGAGTTTTGGGTCGAACGGAGTGGATCGGGTGCGTTCGTTGCGAAAAAATGCGACGCAACTTCGTTTAGCGAACTTGTGCGTTAATGGCAAAAGTTCGGCAAGTTTTGCATCGACTTTCGTGCAGTAACGAAACAGTCCGAAACGCCCCAAAACATGAGTTTTGCGTCCATTGGAGTGGATGAGGTGCGTTCGTTGCGAAAAATTCCGACGCAACTTCGTTTAGCGAACTTGTGCGTTAATGGCACCGGATCAGCCAGTTTTGCGTCGACTTTCGTGCAGTAACGAAACGGTCCGAAACGTACCAAAACATGAGTCATGGGTCGTACAGAGTGGATCGGGTGCGTTCGTTGCGAAAAATTCCGACGCAACTTCGTTTAGCGAACTTGTGCGTTAATGGCACCAGTTCGGCAAGCTTTGCATCGACTTTCGTGTAGTGACTTAACGGTCTGAAACGCCCCAAAACATGAGTTTTGGGTCGAACGGAGTGGATCGGGTGCGTTCATTGCGAAAAATTCCGACGCAACTTCATTTAGCGAACATGTGCGCTAATGGCACCTATTCGGCCAGTTTAGCATCGAATTTTGTGCAGTAACGAAACGGTCCAAAACGACCCAAAACATGAGTTTTGGGTCGAACGGTGGATCGGATGCGTTCGTTGCGAATAATTCCGGAGCAACATCGTTTAGCATACTTGTGTGTTAATAGCACCAGTACGGCAAGCTTTGCATCGACTTTCGTGTAGTGACTTAACGGTCTGAAACGCCCCAAAACATGTGTTTTGGGTCGAACGGAGTGGATCGGGTGCATTCGTTGCGAAAAATTACGACGCAACTTCGTTTAGCGAACTTGTGCGTCAATGGCACCAGTTTCGCCAGTTTTCCATTGACTTTCGTGCAGTAACGAAACGTTCTGAAACGCCCCAAAACATGAGTTTTGGGTCGAACAGAGTGGATCGGGTGTGTTCGTTGCGAAAAATTCCAACGCAACTTCGCTCAGCGAACTTGTGCGTTAATTGCACCAGTTCGGCAAGCTTTGCATCAACTTTCGTGTAATGACTTAACGGTTTGAAACGCCCCAAAATATGAGTTTGGGTCAAACGGAGTGGATTGGGTGCGTTCATTGCCAAAAATACCGACGCAGCTTCATTTGGCGAACTTGTGCGTCAATGGCACCAGTTCGGCCAGCTTTGCATTGACTCTCTTGCAGTAACGAAACATTCCGAAACGCACCAAAACATTAGTTTTGGGTCCAATGGAATGGATTGGGTGCATTCGTTGCCAAAAATTGCGACGCAACTTCGTTTAGCGAGCTTGTGCGTTAATGGCACCAGTTCGGCTAGTTTTGCATTCAACTTTCGTGCAGTAATAAAACGGTCCAAAACGCCCCAAAACATGAGTTTTGGGTCGAATGGAGTGGATCAGGTGCATTCGTTGCGAAAAATTTCAACGCAACTTCGTTTAGCGAATTTGTGCGTTGATGGCACCAATTCCGCCAGTTTTGCATCGACTTTCGTGCAGTAACTAAATGGTCTGAAACGTACCAAAGCATGAGTTTTGGGTCGAACAGAGTGGATCGGGTGCGTTCGTTGCGAAAAATTCCGACGCAACTTCGTTCAGTGAACTTGTGCGTTAATTGCACCAGTTCGGCAAGCTTTGCATCAACTTTCGTGTAATGACTTAACGGTCTGAAACGCCCCAAAACATGAGTTTGGGTCAAACGAAGTGGATTGGGTGCGTTCATTGCGAAAAATACCGACGCAGCTTCATTTGGCGAACTTATGCGTCAATGGCACCAGTTCGGCCAGCTTTGCATCGACTCTCTTGCAGTAACGAAACATTCCGAAACGCACCAAAACATGAGTTTTGGGTCCAATGGAATGGATTGGGTGCATTCGTTGCCAAAAACTGCGACGCAACTTCGTTTAGCGAGCTTGTGCGTTAATGGCACCAGTTCGGCTAGTTTTGCATTCAACTTTCGTGCAGTAATAAAACGGTCCAAAACGCCCCAAAACATGAGTTTTGGGTCGAATGGAGTGGATCAGGTGCGTTCGTTGCGAAAAATTTCAACGCAACTTCGTTTAGCGAATTTGTGCGTTGATGGCACCAATTCCGCCAGTTTTGCATCGACTTTCGTGCAGTAAACAAATGGTCCGAAACACACCAAAACATGAGTTTTGGGTCGAACGGAGTGGATCGGGTGCGTTCGTTGCGAAAAAATGCGACGCAACTTCGTTTAGCGAACTTGTGCGTTAATGGAAAAAGTTCGGCCAGTTTTGCATCGACTTTCGTGCAGTAACGAAACGGTCCGAAACGCCCCAAAACATGAGTTTTGCGTCCATTGGAGTGGATGAGGTGCATTCGTTGCGAAAAATTCCGACGCAACTTCGTTTAGCGAACTTGTGCGTTAATGGCACCGGATCAGCCAGTTTTGCGTCCACTTTCGTGTAGTAACGAAACGGTCCGAAACGTACCAAAACATGAGTCATGGGTCGTACAGAGTGGATCGGGTGCGTTCGTTGCGAAAAATTCCGACGCAACTTCGTTTACCGAACTTGTGCGTTAATGGCACCAGTTCGGCAAGCTTTGCATCGACTTTCGTGTAGTGACTTAACGGTCTGAGACGCCCCAAAACATGAGATTTGGGTCGAATGGAGTGGATCAGGTGCGTTCGTTGCGAAAAATTTCAACGCAACTTCGTTTAGCGAATTTGTGCGTTGATGGCACCAATTCCGCCAGTTTTGCATCGACTTTCGTGCAGTAACGAAATGGTCCGAAACACAACAAAACATGAGTTTTGGATCGAACGGAGTGGATCGGGTGCGTTTGTTGCGAAAAAATGCGACGCAACTTCGTTTAGCGACCTTGTGCGTTAATGGCAAAAGTTCGGCAAGTTTTGCATCGACTTTCGTGCAGTAACGAAACGGTCCGAAACACCCCAAAACATGAGTTTTGCGTCCATTGGAGTGGATGAGGTGCGTTCGTTGCAAAAAATTCCGACGCAACTTCGTTTAGCGAACTTGTGCGTTAATGGCACCGGATCAGCCAGTTTTGCGTCGACTTTCGTGCAGTAACGAAACGGTCCGAAACGTACCAAAACATGAGTCATGGGTCGTACAGAGTGGATCGGGTGCGTTCGTTGCGAAAAATTCCGACGCAACTTCGTTTAGCGAACTTGTGCGTTAATGGCACCAGTTCGGCAAGCTTTGCATCGACTTTCGTGTAGTGACTTAACGGTCTGAAACGCCCCAAAACATGAGTTTTGGGTCGAACGGAGTGGATCGGGTGCGTTCATTGCGAAAAATGCCGACGCAGCTTCGTTTGGCGAACATGTGCGTCAATGGCTCCAGTTCGGCCAGCTTTGCGTTGACTCTCTTGCAGTAACGAAACATTCCGAAACGCACCAAAACATGAGTTTTGGGTCCAATGGAATGGATTGGGTGCATTCGTTGCCAAAAATTGCAACGCAACTTCGTTTAGCGAGCTTGTGCGTTAATGGCACCAGTTCGGCTAGTTTTGCATTCAACTTTCGTGCAGTAATAAAACGGTCCAAAACATGAGTTTTGGGTCGAATGGAGTGGATCAGGTGCGTTCGTTGCGAAAAATTTCAACGCAACTTCGTTTAGCCAATTTGTGCGTTGATGGCACCAATTCCGCCAGTTTTGCATCGACTTTCGTGCAGTAAACAAATGGTCCGAAACACACAAAAACATGAGTTTTGGGTCGAACGGAGTGGATCGGGTGCGTTCGTTGCGAAAAAATGCGACGCAACTTCGTTTAGCGAACTTGTGCGTTAATGGCAAAAGTTCGGCAAGTTTTGCATCGACTTTCGTGCAGTAACGAAACGGTCCGAAACGCCCCAAAACATGAGTTTTGCGTCCATTGGAGTGGATGAGGTGCGTTCGTTGCGAAAAATTTTGACGCAACTTCGTTTAGCAAACTTGTGCGTTAATGGCACCGGATCAGCCAGTTTTGCGTCGACTTTCGTGCAGTAACGAAACGGTCCGAAACGTACCAAAACATGAGTCATGGGTCGTACAGAGTGGATTGAGTGCGTTCGTTGCGGAAAATTCCGACGCAACTTCGTTTAGCGAACTTGTGTGTTAATGGCACCAGTTCGGCAAGCTTTGCATCGACTTTCGTGTAGTGACTTAACGGTCTGAAATGCCCCAAAACATGTGTTTTGGGTCCAACGGAGTGGATCGGATGCGTTCGTTGCAAAAATTCCGACGCAACTTCATTTAGAGAACATGTGCGTTAATGGCACCTATTCGGCCAGTTTGTCATCGAATTTTGTGCAGTAACGAAACGGTCCAAAACGTACCAAAACATGAGTTTTGGGTCGAACGGTGGATCGGATGCGTTCATTGCGAATAATTCCGGAGCAACATCGTTTAGCGTACTTGTGTGTTAATGGCACCAGTACGGCAAGCTTTGCATCGACTTTCGTGTAGTGACTTAACGGTCTGAAACGCCCCAAAACATGTGTTTTGGGTCGAACGGAGTGGATCGGGTGCATTCGTTGCGAAAAATTCCGACGCAACTTCGTTTAGCGAACTTGTGCGTCAATGGCACCAGTTTGGCAAGTTTTCCATCGACTTTCGTGCAGTAACAAAACGTTCCGAAACGTCCCAAAACATGAGTTTTGGGTCGAACAGAGTGGATCGGGTGCGTTCGTTGCAAAAAATTCCGACGCAACTTCGCTCAACGAACTTGTGCGTTAATTGCACCAGTTCGGCAAGCTTTGCATCAACTTTCGTGTAATGACTTAACGGTCTGAAACGCCCCAAAATATCAGTTTGGGTCAAACGGAGTGGATTGGGTGCGTTCATTGCAAAAAATACCGACGCAGCTTCATTTGGCGAACTTGTGCGTCAATGGCACCAGTTCGGCCAGCTTTGCATTGACTCTCTTGCAGTAACGAAACATTCCGAAACGCACCAAAACATGAGTTTTGGGTCCAATGGAATGGATTGGGTGCATTCGTTGCCAAAAATTGGGACGCAACTTCGTTTAGCGAGCTTGTGCGTTAATGGCACCAGTTCGGCTAGTTTTGCATTCAACTTTCGTGCAGTAATAAAACGGTCCAAAACGCCCCAAAACATGAGTTTTGGGTCGAATGGAGTGGATCAGGTGCGTTCGTTGCGAAAAATTTCAACGCAACTTCGTTTAGCGAATTTGTGCGTTGATGGCACCAATTCCGCCAGTTTTGCATCGACTTTCGTGCAATAACTAAATGGTCCGAAACGTACCAAAGCATGAGTTTTGGGTCGAACAGAGTGGATCGGGTGCGTTCGTTGCGAAAAATTCCGACGCAACTTCGTTCAGCGAACTTGTGCGTTAATTGCACCAGTTCGGCAAGCTTTGCATCAACTTTCGTGTAATGACTTAACGGTCTGAAACGCCCAATACATGAGTTTGGGTCAAACGGAGTGGATTGGGTGCGTTCATTGCGAAAAATACCGACGCAGCTTCATTTGGTGAACTTATGCGTCAATGGCACCAGTTCGGCCAGCTTTGCATCGACTCTCTTGCAGTAACGAAACATTCCTAAACGCACCAAAACATGAGTTTTTGGTCCAATGGAATGGAATGGGTGCATTCGTTGCCAAAAACTGCGACGCAACTTCGTTTAGCGAGCTTGTGCGTTAATGGCACCAGTTCGGCTAGTTTTGCATTCAACTTTCGTGCAGTAATAAAACGGTCCAAAACGCCCAAAACATGTGTTTTGGGTCGAATGGAGTGGATCGGGTGCGTTCGTTGCAAAAATTCCAACGCAACTTCGTTTAGCGAATTTGTGCGTTGATGGCACCAATTCCGCCTGTTTTGCATCGACTTTCGTGCAGTAAACAAATGGTCCGAAACACACAAAAACATGAGTTTTGGGTCGAACGGAGTGGATCGGGTGCGTTCGTTGCGAAAAAATGCGACGCAACTTCGTTTAGCGAACTTGTGCGTTAATGGCAAAAGTTCGGCAAGTTTTGCATCGACTTTCGTGCAGTAACGAAACGGTCCGAAACGCCCCAAAACATGAGTTTTGCGTCCATTGGAGTGGATGAGGTGCGTTCGTTGCGAAAAATTTTGACGCAACTTCGTTTAGCGAACTTGTGCGTTAATGGCACCGGATCAGCCAGTTTTGCGTCGACTTTCGTGCAGTAACGAAACGGTCCGAAACGTACCAAAACATGAGTCATGGGTTGTACAGAGTGGATCGGGTGCGTTCGTTGCGGAAAATTCCGACGCAACTTCGTTTAGCGAACTTGTGTGTTAATGGCACCAGTTCGGCAAGCTTTGCATCGACTTTCGTGTAGTGACTTAACGGTCTGAAATGCCCCAAAACATGTGTTTTGGGTCCAACGGAGTGGATCGGATGCTTTCGTTGCAAAAATTCCGACGCAACTTCATTTAGAGAACATGTGCGTTAATGGCACCTATTCGGCCAGTTTTGCATCGAATTTTGTGCAGTAACGAAACGGTCCAAAACGTACCAAAACATGAGTTTTGGGTCGAACGGTGGATCGGATGCGTTCGTTGCGAATAATTCCGGAGCAACATCGTTTAGCGTACTTGTGTGTTAATGGCACCAGTACGGCAAGCTTTGCATCGACTTTCGTGTAGTGACTTAACGGTCTGAAACGCCCCAAAACATGTGTTTTGGGTCGAACGGAGTGGATCGGGTGCATTCGTTGCGAAAAATTCCGACGCAACTTCGTTTAGCGAACTTGTGCGTCAATGGCACCAGTTTGGCAAGTTTTCCATCGACTTTCGTGCAGTAACGAAACGTTCCGAAACGTCCCAAAACATGAGTTTTGGGTCGAACATAGTGGATCGGGTGCGTTCGTTGCAAAAAATTCCGACGCAACTTCGCTCAGCGAACTTGTGCGTTAATTGCACCAGTTCGGCAAGCTTTGCATCAACTTTCGTGTAATGACTTAACGGTCTGAAACGCCCCAAAATATGAGTTTGGGTCAAACGGAGTGGATTGGGTGCGTTCATTGCAAAAAATACCGACGCAGCTTCATTTGGCGAACTTGTGCGTCAATGGCACCAGTTCGGCCAGCTTTGCATTGACTCTCTTGCAGTAACGAAACATTCCGAAACGCACCAAAACATGAGTTTTGGGTCCAATGGAATGGATTGGGTGCATTCGTTGCCAAAAATTGGGACGCAACTTCGTTTAGCGAGCTTGTGCGTTAATGGCACCAGTTCGGCTAGTTTTGCATTCAACTTTCGTGCAGTAATAAAACGGTCCAAAACGCCCCAAAACATGAGTTTAGTTCGAATGGAGTGGATCAGGTGCGTTCGTTGCGAAAAAATTCAACGCAACTTCGTTTAGCGAATTTGTGCGTTGATGGCACCAATTCCGCCAGTTTTGCATCGACTTTCGTGCAATAACTAAATGGTCCGAAATGTACCAAAGCATGAGTTTTGGGTCGAACAGAGTGGATCGGGTGCGTTCGTTGCGAAAAATTCCGACGCAACTTCGTTCAGCGAACTTGTGCGTTAATTGCACCAGTTCGGCAAGCTTTGCGTCAACTTTCGTGTAATGACTTAACGGTCTGAAACGCCCCAAAACATGAGTTTGGGTCAAACGGAGTGGATTGGGTGCGTTCATTGCGAAAAATACCGACGCAGCTTCATTTGGTGAACTTATGCGTCAATGGCACCAGTTCGGCCAGCTTTGCATCGACTCTCTTGCAGTAACGAAACATTCCTAAACGCACCAAAACATGAGTTTTTGGTCCAATGGAATGGATTGGGTGCATTCGTTGCCAAAAACTGCGACGCAACTTCGTTTAGCGAGCTTGTGCGTTAATGGCACCAGTTCGGCTAGTTTTGCATTCAACTTTCGTGCAGTAATAAAACGGTCCAAAACGCCCCAAAACATGTGTTTTGGTCGAATGGAGTGGATCGGGTGCGTTCGTTGCAAAAATTCCAACGCAACTTCGTTTAGCGATTTTGTGCGTTGATGGCACCAATTCCGCCAATTTTGCATCAACTTTCGTGCAGTAAACAACTGGTCCGAAACACACCAAAACATGAGTTTTGGGTCGAACGGAGTGGATTGGGTGCGTTCGTTGCGAAAAAATGCGATGCAACTTCGTTTAGCGAACTTGTGCGTTAATGGCAAAAGTTCGGCAAGTTTTGCATCGACTTTCGTGCAATAACGAAACGGTCCGAAACGCCCCAGAACATGAGTTTTGCGTCCATTGGAGTGGATGAGGTGCGTTCGTGGCGAAAAATTCCGACGCAACTTCGTTTAGCGAACTTGTGCGTTAATGGCACCGGATCAGCCAGTTTTGCGTCGACCTTCGTGCAGTAACGAAACGGTCCGAAATGTACCAAAACATGAGTCATGGGTCGTACAGAGTGGATCGGGTGCGTTCGTTGCGAAAAATTCCGACGCAACTTCGTTTAGCGAACTTGTGCGTTAATGGCACCAGTTCGGCAAGCTTTGCATCGACTTTCGTGTAGTGACATAACGGTCTGAAACGCCGCAAAACATGAGTTTTGGGTCGAATGGAGTGGATCAGGTGCGTTCGTTGCGAAAAATTTCAACGCAACTTCGTTTAGCGAATTTGTGCGTTGATGGCACCAATTCCGCCAGTTTTGCATCGACTTTTGTGCAGTAACGAAATGGTCCGAAACACACCAAAACATGAGTTTTGGGTCGAACGGAGTGGATCGGGTGCGTTCGTTGCGAAAAAAATGCGACCCAACTTCATTTAGCGACCTTGTGCGTTAATGGCAAAAGTTCGGCAAGTTTTGCATCGACTTTCGTGCAGTAACGAAACGGTC
Organism: Panicum miliaceum; assembly: GCA_032594955.1. Lineage (NCBI taxonomy): Eukaryota > Viridiplantae > Streptophyta > Magnoliopsida > Poales > Poaceae > Panicum > Panicum miliaceum. The sequence continues at coordinate 17,031,970 of CM064072.1, read as the reverse complement.
CGAAACGCCCCAAAACATGAGTTTTGCGTCCATTGGAGTGGATGAGGTGCGTTGGTTGCGAAAAATTCCGACGCAACTTCGTTTAGCGAACTTGTGCGTTAATGGCACCGGATCAGCCAGTTTTGCGTCGACTTTCGTGCAGTAACGAAACGGTCCGAAACGTACCAAAACATGAGTCATGGGTCGTACAGAGTGGATCGGGTGTGTTCGTTGCGAAAAATTCCGACGCAACTTCGTTTAGCGAACTTGTGCGTTAATGGCACCAGTTCGGCAAGCTTTGCATCGACTTTCGTGTAGTGACTTAACGGTCTGAAACGCCCCAAAAACATGAGTTTTGGGTCGAACGGAGTGGATCGGGTGCGTTCATTGCGAAAAATGCCGACGCAGCTTCGTTTGGCGAACATGTGCGTCAATGGCTCAAGTTCGGCCAGCTTTGCATCGACTTTCGTGCAGTAATGAAACATTCCGAAACGCCCCAAAAACATGAGTTTTGGGTCCAATGGAATGGATTGGGTGCATTCGTTGCCAAAAATTGTGACGCAACTTCGTTTAGCGAGCTTGTGCGTTAATGGCACCAGTTCGGGTAGTTTTGCATTCAACTTTCGTGCAGTAATAAAACGGTCCAAAACGCCCCAAAACATGTGTTTTGGGTCGAATGGAGTGGATCGGGTGCGTTCGTTGCAAAAATTCCAACGCAACTTCGTTTAGGCGAATTTGTGCGTTGATGGCACCAATTCCGCCAGTTTTGCATCGACTTTCGTGCAGTAAACAACTGGTCCGAAACGCACCAAAACATGAGTTTTGGATCGAACGGAGTGGATTGGGTGCGTTCGTTGCGAAAAAATGCGACGCAACTTCGTTTAGCGAACTTGTGCGTTAATGGCAAAAGTTCGGCAAGTTTTGCATCGACTTTCGTGCAGTAACGAAACGGTCCGAAACGCCCCCAGAACATGAGTTTTGCGTCCATTGGAGTGGATGAGGTGCGTTCGTTGCGAAAAATTCCGACGCAACTTCGTTTAGCGAGCTTGTGCGTTAATGGCACAAGTTCTGCAAGTTTTGCATCGACTTTCATGCAGTAACGAAATGGTCTGAAACACACCAAAACATGAGTTTTGGGTCGAACGGAGTGGATCGGGTGCGTTCATTGCGAAAAATTCCGACGCAACTTCGTTTAGCGAACTTGTGCGTTAATGGCACCAGTTCGGCAAGCTTTGCATCGACTTTCGTGTAGTGACTTAACGGTCTGAAACGCCGCAAAACATGAGTTTTGGGTCGAATGGAGTGGATCAGGTGCGTTCGTTGCGAAAAATTTCAACGCAACTTCGTTCAGCGAACTTGTGCGTTAGTTGCACCAGTTCGGCAAGCTTTGCATCAACTTTCGTGTAATGACTTAACGGTCTGAAACGCCCCAAAACATGAGTTTGGGTCAAACGGAGTGGATTGAGTGCGTTCATGGACAAAAATACCGACGCAGCTTCATTTGGCGAACTTGTGCGTCAATGGCACCAGTTCGGCCAGCTTTGCATCGACTCTCTTGCAGTAACGAAACATTCCGAAACGCACCAAAACATGAGTTTTGGGTCCAATGGAATGGATTTAGTGCATTCGTTGCCAAAAATTGTGACGCAACTTCGTTTAGCGAGCTTGTGCGTTAATGGCACCAGTTCGGCCTAGTTTTGCATTCAACTTTCGTGCAGTAATAAAAACGGTCCAAAACGCCCCCAAAACATGTGTTTTGGGTCGAATGGAGTGGATCGGGTGCGTTCGTTGCAAAAATTACAACGCAACTTCGTTTAGCGAATTTGTGCGTTGATGGCACCAATTCCGCCAGTTTTGCATCGACTTTCGTGCAGTAAACAACTGGTCCGAAACGCACCAAAACATGAGTTTTGGATCGAACGGAGTGGATTGGGTGCGTTCGTTGCGAAAAAATGCGACGCAACTTCGTTTAGCGAACTTGTGCGTTAATGGCAAAAGTTCGGCAAGTTTTGCATCGACTTTCGTGCAGTAACGAAACGGTCCGAAACGCCCCAGAACATGAGTTTTGCGTCCATTGGAGTGGATGAGGTGCGTTCGTTGCGAAAAATTCCGATGCAACTTCGTTTAGCGAGCTTGTGCGTTAATGGCACAAGTTCTGCAAGTTTTGCATCGGACTTTCATGCAGTAACGAAATGGTCTGAAACACACCAAAACATGAGTTTTGGGTCGAACGGAGTGGATCGGGTGCGTTCATTGCGAAAAATTCCGACGCAACTTCGTTTAAGCGAACTTGTGCGTTAATGGCACCAGTTCGGCAAGCTTTGCATCGACTTTCGTGTAGTGACTTAACGGTCTGAAACGCCGCAAAACATGAGTTTTGGGTCGAATGGAGTGGATCAGGTGCGTTCGTTGCGAAAAATTTCAACGCAACTTCGTTTAGCGAATTTGTGCGTTGATGGCACCAATTCCGCCAGTTTTGCATCGACTTTCGTGCAGTAACGAAATGGTCCGAAACACACCAAAACATGAGTTTTG
>CM064072.1:17005560-17029356 GCA_032594955.1 Panicum miliaceum | reverse complement strand
TCCGTTCAGCGAACTTGTGCGTTAATTGCACCAGTTCGGCAAGCTTTGCATCAACTTTCGTGCAATGACTTAACGGTCTGAAACGCCCCAAAACATGAGTTTGGGTCAAACGGAGTGGATTGGGTGCGTTCATTGCGAAAAAATACCGACGCAGCTTCATTTGGCGAACTTGTGCATCAATGGCACCAGTTCGGCCAGCTTTGCATCGACTCTCTGGCAGTAACGAAACATTCCGAAACGCACCAAAACATGAGTTTTGGGTCCAATGGAATGGATTGGGTGCATTCGTTGCCAAAAATTGCGACGCAACTTCGTTTAACGAGCTTGTGCGTTAATGGCACCAGTTCGGCTAGTTTTGCATTCAACTTTCGTGCAGTAATAAAAACGGTCCAAAACGCCCCAAAACATGAGTTTTGGGTCGAATGGAGTGGATCAGGTGCGTTCGTTGCGAAAAATTTCAACGCAACTTCGTTTAGCGAATTTGTGCGTTGATGGCACCAATTCCGCCAGTTTTGCATCGACTTTCGTGCAGTAACGAAATGGTCCGAAACGTACCAAAACATGAGTTTTGGGTCAAAAAGAGTGGATCGGGTGCGTTCGTTGCGAAAAAATTCCGACGCAACTTCGTTTCAGCGAACTTGTGCGTTAATTGCACCAGTTCGGCAAGCTTTGCATCAACTTTCGTGTAATGACTTAACGGTCTGAAACGCCCCAAAACAAGAGTTTGGGTCAAACGGAGTGGATTGGGTGCGTTCATTGCGAAAAATACCGACGCAGCTTCATTTGGCGATCTTGTGCGTCAATGGCACCAGTTCGGCCAGCTTTGCATCGACTCTCTTGCAGTAACGAAACATTCCGAAACGCACCAAAACATGAGTTTTGGGACCAATGGAATGGATTGGGTGCATTCGTTGCCAAAAATTGCGACGCAACTTCGTTTAGCGAGCTTGTGCGTTAATGGCACCAGTTCGGCTAGTTTTGCATTCAACTTTCGTGCAGTAATAAAACGGTCCAAAACGCCCCAAAACATGAGTTTTGGGTCGAATGGAGTGGATCAGGTGCGTTCGTTGCGAAAAAATTCCGACGCAACTTCGTTTAGCGAACTTGTGCGTTAATGGCACCGGATCAGCCAGTTTTGCGTCGACTTTCGTGCAGTAACGAAACGGTCCGAAACGTACCAAAACATGAGTCATGGGTCGTACAGAGTGGATCACGTGCGTTCGTTGCGAAAAATTCCGACGCAACTACGTTTAGCGAAATTGTGCGTTAATGGCACCAGTTCGGCAAGCTTCGCATCGACATTCGTGCAGTAACGAAACGGTCCGAAACGCCCCCAGAACATGAATTTTGCATCCATTGGAGTGGATGAGGTGCGTTCGTTGCGGAAAAATTCCGACGCAACTTCGTTCAGCGAACTTGTGCGTTAATTGCACCAGTTCGGCAAGCTTTGCATCAACTTTCGTGCAATGACTTAACGGTCTGAAACGCCCCAAAACATGAGTTTGGGTCAAACGGAGTGGATTGGGTGCGTTCATTGCGAAAAATACCGACGCAGCTTCATTTGGCGAACTTGTGCATCAATGGCACCAGTTCGGCCAGCTTTGCATCGACTCTCTTGCAGTAACGAAACATTCCGAAACGCACCAAAACATGAGTTTTGGGTCCAATGGAATGGATTGGGTGCATTCGTTGCCAAAAATTGCGACGCAACTTCGTTTAACGAGCTTGTGCGTTAATGGCACCAGTTCGGCTAGTTTTGCATTCAACTTTCGTGCAGTAATAAAACGGTCCAAAACGCCCCAAAACATGAGTTTTGGGTCGAATGGAGTGGATCAGGTGCGTTCGTTGCGAAAAATTTCAACGCAACTTCGTTTAGCGAATTTGTGCGTTGATGGCACCAATTCCGCCAGTTTTGCATCGACTTTCGTGCAGTAACGAAATGGTCCGAAACGTACCAAAACATGAGTTTTGGGTCAAAAAGAGTGGATCGGGTGCGTTCGTTGCGAAAAATTCCGACGCAACTTCGTTCAGCGAACTTGTGCGTTAATTGCACCAGTTCGGCAAGCTTTGCATCAACTTTCGTGTAATGACTTAACGGTCTGAAACGCCCCAAAACAAGAGTTTGGGTCAAACGGAGTGGATTGGGTGCGTTCATTGCGAAAAATACCGACGCAGCTTCATTTGGCGATCTTGTGCGTCAATGGCACCAGTTCGGCCAGCTTTGCATCGACTCTCTTGCAGTAACGAAACATTCCGAAACGCACCAAAACATTAGTTTTGGGACCAATGGAATGGATTGGGTGCATTCGTTGCCAAAATTGCGACGCAACTTCGTTTAGCGAGCTTGTGCGTTAATGGCACCAGTTCGGCTAGTTTTGCATTCAACTTTCGTGCAGTAATAAAACGGTCCAAAACGCCCCAAAACATGAGTTTTGGGTCGAATGGAGTGGATCAGGTGCGTTCGTTGCGAAAAATTCCGACGCAACTTCGTTTAGCGAACTTGTGCGTTAATGGCACCGGATCAGCCAGTTTTGCGTCGACTTTCGTGCAGTAACGAAACGGTCCGAAACGTACCAAAACATGAGTCATGGGTCGTACAGAGTGGATCACGTGCGTTCGTTGCGAAAAATTCCGACGCAACTACGTTTAGCGAAATTGTGCGTTAATGGCACCAGTTCGGCAAGCTTCGCATCGACATTCGTGCAGTAACGAAACGGTCCGAAACGCCCCAGAACATGAATTTTGCGTCCATTGGAGTGGATGAGGTGCGTTCGTTGCGAAAAATTCCGACGCAACTTCGTTAAGCGAACTTGTGCGTTGATAGCACCGGATCAGCCAGTTTTGCGTCGACTTTCGTGCAGTAACGAAACGGTCCGAAACGTACCAAAACATGAGTCATGGGTCGTACAGAGTGGATCGGGTGCGTTCGTTGCGAAAAATTCCGACGCAACTTCGTTTAACGAACTTGTGCGTTAATGGCACCAGTTCAGCAAGCTTTGCATCGACTTTCGTGTAGTGACTTAACGGTCTGAAACGCCCCAAAACATGTGTTTTGGGTCCAACGGAGTGGATCGGGTGCGTTCGTTGCAAAAATTCCGACGCAACTTCGTTTAGCGAACATGTGCGTTAATGGCACCTATTCGGCCAGTTTTGCATCGACTTTCGTGCAGTAACGAAATGGTCCAAAACACACCAAAACATGAGTTTTGGGTCGAACGGAGTGGATCGGGTGCGTTCGTTGCGAAAAATTTCAACGCAACTTCGTTTAGCGAATTTGTGCGTTGATGGCACCAATTCCGCCAGTTTTGCATCGACTTTCGTGCAGTAACGAAATGGTCCGAAACACACCAAAACATGAGTTTTGGGTCGAACGGAGTGGATCGGGTGCGTTCGTTGCGAAAAAATGCGACGCAACTTCGTTTAGCGAACTTGTGCGTTAATGGCAAAAGTTCGGCAAGTTTTGCATCGACATTCGTGCAGTAACGAAACGGTCCGAAACGCCCCAGAACATGAATTTTGCGTCCATTGGAGTGGATGAGGTGCGTTCGTTGCGAAAAATTCCGACGCAACTTCGTTAAGCGAACTTGTGCGTTAATAGCACCGGATCAGCCAGTTTTGCGTCGACTTTCGTGCAGTAACGAAACGGTCCGAAACGTACCAAAACATGAGTCATGGGTCCTACAGAGTGGATCGGGTGCGTTCGTTGCGAAAAATTCCGACGCAACTTCGTTTAACGAACTTGTGCGTTAATGGCACCAGTTCAGCAAGCTTTGCATCGACTTTCGTGTAGTGACTTAACGGTCTGAAACGCCCCAAAACATGTGTTTTGGGTCCAACGGAGTGGATCGGGTGCGTTCGTTGCAAAAATTCCGACGCAACTTCGTTTAGCGAACATGTGCGTTAATGGCACCTATTCGGCCAGTTTTGCATCGAATTTTGTGCAGTATTGAAACGGTCCGAAACGTACCAAAACATGAGTTTTGGGTCGAACGGTGGACCGGATGCGTTCGTTGCGAATAATTCCGGCGCAACATTGTTTAGCGTACTTGTGTGTTAATAGCACCAGTACGGCAAGCTTTGCATCGAATTTCGTGTAGTGACTTAACGGTCTGAAACGCCCAAAAACATGTGTTTTGGGTCGAACGGAGTGGATCGGGTGCATTCGTTGCGAAAAATTATGACGCAACTTCGTTTAGCGAACTTGTGCGTCAATGGCACCAGTTTGGCCAGTTTTCCATCGACTTTCGTGCAGTAACGAAACGTTCCGAAACGTCCCAAAACATGAGTTTTGGGTCGAACAGATTGGATCGGGTGCGTTCATTGTGAAAAATTCCGACGCAACTTCGTTCAGCGAACTTGTGCGTTAATTGCACCAGTTCGGCAAGCTTTGCATCAACTTTCGTGCAATGACTTAACGGTCTGAAACGCCCCAAAACATGAGTTTGGGTCAAACGGAGTGGATTGGGTGCGTTCATTGCGAAAAATACCGACGCAGCTTCATTTGGCGAACTTGTGCATCAATGGCACCAGTTCGGCCAGCTTTGCATCGACTCTCTGGCAGTAACGAAACATTCCGAAACGCACCAAAACATGAGTTTTGGGTCCAATGGAATGGATTGGGTGCATTCGTTGCCAAAAATTGCGACGCAACTTCGTTTAACGAGCTTGTGCGTTAATGGCACCAGTTCGGCTAGTTTTGCATTCAACTTTCGTGCAGTAATAAAACGGTCCAAAACGCCCCAAAACATGAGTTTTGGGTCGAATGGAGTGGATCAGGTGCGTTCGTTGCGAAAAATTTCAACGCAACTTCGTTTAGCGAATTTGTGCGTTGATGGCACCAATTCCGCCAGTTTTGCATCGACTTTCGTGCAGTAACGAAATGGTCCGAAACGTACCAAAACATGAGTTTTGGGTCAAAAAGAGTGGATCGGGTGCGTTCGTTGCGAAAAATTCCGACGCAACTTCGTTCAGCGAACTTGTGCGTTAATTGCACCAGTTCGGCAAGCTTTGCATCAACTTTCGTGTAATGACTTAACGGTCTGAAACGCCCCAAAACAAGAGTTTGGGTCAAACGGAGTGGATTGGGTGCGTTCATTGCGAAAAATACCGACGCAGCTTCATTTGGCGATCTTGTGCGTCAATGGCACCAGTTCGGCCAGCTTTGCATCGACTCTCTTGCAGTAACGAAACATTCCGAAACGCACCAAAACATGAGTTTTGGGACCAATGGAATGGATTGGGTGCATTCGTTGCCAAAAATTGCGACGCAACTTCGTTTAGCGAGCTTGTGCGTTAATGGCACCAGTTCGGCTAGTTTTGCATTCAACTTTCGTGCAGTAATAAAACGGTCCAAAACGCCCCAAAACATGAGTTTTGGGTCGAATGGAGTGGATCAGGTGCGTTCGTTGCGAAAAATTCCGACGCAACTTCGTTTAGCGAACTTGTGCGTTAATGGCACCGGATCAGCCAGTTTTGCGTCGACTTTCGTGCAGTAACGAAACGGTCCGAAACGTACCAAAACATGAGTCATGGGTCGTACAGAGTGGATCACGTGCGTTCGTTGCGAAAAATTCCGACGCAACTACGTTTAGCGAAATTGTGCGTTAATGGCACCAGTTCGGCAAGCTTCGCATCGACATTCGTGCAGTAACGAAACGGTCCGAAACGCCCCAGAACATGAATTTTGCGTCCATTGGAGTGGATGAGGTGCGTTCGTTGCGAAAAATTCCGACGCAACTTCGTTAAGCGAACTTGTGCGTTGATAGCACCGGATCAGCCAGTTTTGCGTCGACTTTCGTGCAGTAACGAAACGGTCCGAAACGTACCAAAACATGAGTCATGGGTCGTACAGAGTGGATCGGGTGCGTTCGTTGCGAAAAATTCCGACGCAACTTCGTTTAACGAACTTGTGCGTTAATGGCACCAGTTCAGCAAGCTTTGCATCGACTTTCGTGTAGTGACTTAACGGTCTGAAACGCCCCAAAACATGTGTTTTGGGTCCAACGGAGTGGATCGGGTGCGTTCGTTGCAAAAATTCCGACGCAACTTCGTTTAGCGAACATGTGCGTTAATGGCACCTATTCGGCCAGTTTTGCATCGACTTTCGTGCAGTAACGAAATGGTCCAAAACACACCAAAACATGAGTTTTGGGTCGAACGGAGTGGATCGGGTGCGTTCGTTGCGAAAAAATGCGATGCAACTTCGTTTAGCGAACTTGTGCGTTAATGGCAAAAGTTCGGCAAGTTTCGCATCGACTTTCGTGCAGTAACGAAACGGTCCGAAACGCCCCAAAACATGAGTTTTGCGTCCATTGGAGTGGATGAGGTGCGTTCGTTGCGAAAAATTCCGACGCAACTTCGTTTAGCGAACTTGTGCGTTAATGGCACCGGATCAGCCAGTTTTGCGTCGACTTTCGTGCAGTAACGAAACGGTCCGAAACGCCCCAGAACATGAATTTTGCGTCCATTGGAGTGGATGAGGTGCGTTCGTTGCGAAAAATTCCGACGCAACTTCGTTTAGCGAACTTGTGCGTTAATGGCACCGGATTAGCCAGTTTTGCGTCGACTTTCGTGCAGTAACGAAATGGTCCGAAACGTACCAAAACATGAGTCATGGGTCGTACAGAGTGGATCGGGTGCGTTCGTTGCGAAAAACTCCGACGCAACTTCGTCTAGCGAACTTGTGCGTTAATGGCACCAGTTCAGCAAGCTTTGCATCGACTTTGGTGTAGTGACTTAACGGTCTGAAACGCCCCAAAACATGTGTTTTGGGTCCAACGGAGTGGATTGGGTGCGTTCGTTGCAAAAATTCCGACGCAACTTCGTTTAGCGAACATGTGCGTTAATGGCACCTATTCGGCCAGTTTTGCATCGAATTTTGTGCAGTAACGAAACGGTCCGAAACGTACCAAAACATGAGTTTTGGGTCGAACGGTGGACCGGATGCGTTCGTTGCGACTAATTCCGGCGCAACATCGTTTAGCGTACTTGTGTGTTAATAGCACCAGTACGGCAAGCTTTGCATCGAATTTCGTGTAGTGACTTAACGGTCTGAAACGCCCCAAAATATGTGTTTTGGGTCGAATGGAGTGGATCGGGTGCATTCGTTGTGAAAGATTTCGACGCAACATCGTTTAGCGAATTTGTGCGTTGATGGCAAAAGTTCGGCCAGTTTTGCATCGACTTTCGTGCAGTAACGAAATGGTCCGAAACGTACCAAAACATGAGTTTTGGGTCGAACAGAGTGGATCAGGTGCGTTCGTTGCGAAAAATTCTGACGCAACTTCGTTCAGCGAACTTGTGCGTTAATTGCACCAGTTCGGCAAGCTTTGCATCAACTTTCGTGTAATGACTTAACGGTCTGAAACGCCCCAAAACATGAGTTTGGGTCAAACGGAGTGGATTGGGTGCGTTCATTGCGAAAAATACGGACGCAGCTTCGTTTGGCGAACTTGTGCGTCAATGGCACCATTTCGGCCAGCTTTGCATCGACTCTCTTGCAGTAACGAAACATTCCGAAACGCACCAAAACATGAGTTTTGGGTCCAATGGATTGGATAGGGTGCATTCGTTGCCAAAAATTGCGACGCAACTTCGTTTAGCGAGCTTGTGCGTTAATGGCACCAGTTCGGCTAGTTTTGCATTCAACTTTCGTGCAGTAATAAAACGGTCCAAAACGCCCCAAAACATGAGTTTTGGGTCGAATGGAGTGGATCAGGTGCGTTCGTTGCGAAAAATTTCAACGCAACTTCGTTTAGCGAATTTGTGCGTTGATGGCACCAATTCCGCTAGTTTTGCATCGACTTTCGTGCAGTAACTAAATGGTCCGAAACGTATCAAAGCATGAGTTTTGGGTCGAACAGAGTGGATCGGGTGCGTTCGTTGCGAAAAATTCCGACGCAACTTCGTTCAGCGAACTTGTGCGTTAATTGCACCAGTTCGTCAAGCTTTGCATCAACTTTCGTGTAATGACTTAACGGTCTGAAACGCCCCAAAACATGAGTTTGGGTCAAACGGAGTGGATTGGGTGCGTTCATTGCGAAAAATACCGACGCAGCTTCGTTTGGCGAACTTGTGCGTCAATGGCACCATTTCGGCCAGCTTTGCATCGACTCTCTTGCAGTAACGAAACATTCCGAAACGCACCAAAACATGAGTTTTGGGTCCAATGGATTGGATAGGGTGCATTCGTTGCCAAAAATTGCGACGCAACTTCGTTTAGCGAGCTTGTGCGTTAATGGCACCAGTTCGGCTAGTTTTGCATTCGACTTTCATGCAGTAATAAAACGGTCCAAAATGCCCCAAAACATGAGTTTTGGGTCGAATGGAGTGGATCAGGTGCGTTCGTTGCGAAAAATTTCAACGCAACTTCGTTTAGCGAATTTGTGCGTTGATGGCACCAATTCCGCTAGTTTTGCATCGACTTTCGTGCAGTAACTAAATGGTCCGAAACGTACCAAAGCATGAGTTTTGGGTCGAACGGAGTGGATCGGGTGCGTTCGTTGCGAAAAAATGCGACGCAACTTCGTTTAGCGAACTTGTGCGTTAATGGCAAAAGTTCGGCAAGTTTCGCATCGACTTGCGTGAAGTAACGAAACGGTCCGAAACGCCCCAAAACATGAGTTTTGCGTCCATTGGAGTTGATGAGGTGCGCTCATTGCAAAAAATTCCGACGCAACTTCGTTTAGCGAACTTGTGCGTTAATGGCACCGGATCAGCCAGTTTTGCGTCGACTTTCGTGCAGTAACGAAACGGTCCGAAACGTACCAAAACATGAGTCATGGGTCGTACAGAGTGGATCGGGTGCGTTCGTTGCGAAAAATTCCGACGCAACTTCATTTAGCGAACTTGTGCGTTAATGGCACCAGTTCGGCAAGCTTTGCATCGACTTTCGTGTAGTGACTTAACGGTCTGAAACGCCCCAAAACATGAGTTTTGGGTCGAACGGAGTGGATCGGGTGTGTTCATTGCGAAAAATGCCGACGCAGCTTTGTTTGGCGAACATGTGCGTCAATAGCTCCAGTTCGGCCAGCTTTGCATCGACTTTCGTGCAGTAACGAAATATTCCGAAACGCACCAAAACATGAGTTTTGGGTCCAATGGAATGGATCGGATGCGTTCGTTGCGAATAATTCCGGCGCAACTTCGTTTAGCGTACTTGTGTGTTAATGGCACCAGTACGGCAAGCTTTGCATCGACTTTCGTGTAGTGACTTAACGGTCTAAAACGCCACAAAACATGTGTTTTGGGTCGAACGGACTGGATCGGGTGCATTCGTTGCGAAAAATTCCGACGCAACTTCGTTTAGCGTACTTGTGCGTCAATGGCACCAGTTCGACCAGTTTTTCATCGACTTTCGTGCAGTAACGAAACGGTCCGAAACGCACATAAACATGAGTTTTGCGTCTATTGGAGTGGATGAGGTGCGTTCGTTGCGAAAAATTCCGACACAACTTCGTTTAGCGAACTTGTGCATTAATGGAACCGGTTCGGCCAGTTTTGCATCGACTTTCATCCAGTAACGAAACGTTTCGAAACTCACCAGAACATGAGTTCTGGGTCGAACGGAGTGGATCGGGTGCGTTCGTTGCGAAAGATTTCGACGCAACATCGTTTAGTGAATTTGTGCGTTGATGGCAAAAGTTCGGCCAGTTTTGCATCGACTTTCGTGCAGTAATGAAACGGTCCAAAACGTACCAAAACATGAGTTTTGGGTCGAACGGAGTGGATCGGGTGCGTTCGTTGCAAAAAAATGCGATGCAACTTCGTTTAGCGAACTTGTGCGTTAATGGCAAAAGTTCGGCCAGTTTTGCATCGACTTTCGTGCAGTAACGAAACGGTCCGAAACGCCCCAAAACACGAGTTTTGGGTCCAATGGAGTGGATCGGGTGAGTTCGTTGCGAAAAATTCCGGCGCAACTTCGTTTAGCGAACTTGTGCGTTAATGGCACCAGTTCGGCAAGCTTTGCATCGACTTTCGTGTAGTGACTTAACGGTCTGAAACGCCCCAAAACATGTGTTTAGGGTTGAACGGATTGGATCGGGTGCTTTCGTTGCAAAAATTCCGACGCAACTTCGTTTAGCGAACATGTGCGTTAATGGCACCTATTCGGCCAGTTTTGCATCGAATTTTGTGCAGTAACCAAATGGTCCGAAACGTACCAAAACATGAGTTTTGGGTCGAACGGTGGATCGGATGCGTTCGTTGCGATCAATTCCGGCGCAACTTCGTTTAGCGTACTTGTGTGTTAATGGCACCAGTACGGCAAGCTTTGCATCGACTTTCGTGTAGTGACTTAACGGTCTGAAACGCCCCAAAACATGTGTTTTGGGTCGAACGGAGTGGATCGGGTGCATTCGTTGCGAAAAATTCCGACGCAACTTCGTTTAGCGAACTTGTGCGTCAATGGCACCAGTTTGACCAGTTTTCCATCGACTTTCGTGCAGTAACGAAATGGTGCGAAACGCACCAAAACATGAGTTTTGCGTCCATTGGAGTGGATGAGGTGCGTTCTTTGCGAAAAATTCCGACACAACATCGTTTAGCAAACTTGTGCATTAATGGCACCGGTTCAGCCAGTTTTGCATCGACTTTCGTGCAGTAACGAAACGTTCCGAAACGTCCCAAAACATGAGTTTTGGGTCGAACAGAGTGGATCGGGTGCGTTCGTTGCGAAAAATTCCGACGCAACTTCGTTCAGCGAACTTGTGCGTTAATTGCACCAGTTCGTCAAGCTTTGCATCAACTTTCGTGTAATGACTTAACGGTCTGAAACGCCCCAAAACATGAGTTTGGGTCAAACGGAGTGGATTGGGTGCGTTCATTGCGAAAAATACCGACGCAGCTTCGTTTGGCGAACTTGTGCGTCAATGGCACCAGTTCGGCCAGCTTTGCATCGACTCTCTTGCAGTAACGAAACATTCCGAAACGCACCAAAACATTAGTTTTGGGTCATATGGAATGGATAGGGTGCATTCGTTGCCAAAAATTGCGACGCAATTTCGTTTAGCGAGCTTGTGCGTTAATGGCACCAGTTCGGCTAGTTTTGCATTCGACTTTCGTGCAGTAATAAAACGGTCCAAAACGCCCCAAAACATGAGTTTTGGGTCGAATGGAGTGGATCAGGTGCGTTCGTTGCGAAAAATTTCAACGCAACTTCGTTTAGCGAATTTGTGCGTTGATGGCACCAATTCCGCTAGTTTTGCATCGACTTTCGTGCAGTAACTAAATGGTCCGAAACGTACCAAAGCATGAGTTTTGGGTCGAACGGAGTGGATCGGGTGCGTTCGTTGCGAAAAATTCCGACGCAACTTCGTTCAGCGAACTTGTGCGTTAATTGCACCAGTTCGTCAAGCTTTGCATCGACTTTCGTGTAATGACTTAACGGTCTGAAACGCCGCAAAACATGAGTTTGGGTCCAACGGAGTGGATTGGGTGCGTTCCTTGCGAAAAATACCGACGCAGCTTCGTTTGGCGAACTTGTGCGTCAATGGCACCAGTTCGGCCAGCTTTGCATCGACTCTCTTGCAGTAACGAAACATTCCAAAACGCACCAAAACATGAGTTTTGGGTCCAATGGATTGGATAGGGTGCATTCGTTGCCAAAAATTGCGACGCAACTTCGTTTAGCGAGCTTGTGCGTTAATGGCACCAGTTCGGCTAGTTTTGCATTCGACTTTCATGCAGTAATAAAACGGTCCAAAACGCGAGTTTTGGGTCGAATGGAGTGGATCAGGTGCGTTCGTTGCGAAAAATTTCAACGCAACTTCGTTTAGCGAATTTTTGCGTTGATGGCACCAATTCTGCCAGTTTTGCATCGACTTTCGTGCAGTAACGAAATGGTCCGAAACACACCAAAACATGAGTTTTGGGTCGAACGGAGTGGATCGGGTGCGTTCGTTGCGAAAAAATGCGACGCAACTTCGTTTAGCGAACTTGTGCGTTAATGGCAAACGTTCGGCAAGTTTCGCATCGACTTGCGTGAAGTAACGAAACGGTCCGAAACGCCCCAAAGCATGAGTTTTGGGTCGTACAGAGTGGATCGGGTGCGTTCGTTGCCAAAAATTCCGACGCAACTTCGTTTAGCGAACTTGTGCGTTAATGGCACCAGTTCGGCAAGCTTTGCATCGACTTTCGTGTAGTGACTTAACGGTCTGAAACGCCCCAAAACATGTGTTTTGGGTCCAACGGAGTGGATCGGGTGATTTCGTTGCAAAAATTCCGATGCAACTTCGTTTAGCGAACATGTGCGTTGATGGCACCTATTCGGCCAGTTTTGCATCGAATTTTGTGCAGTAACGAAACGGTCCGAAACGTACCAAAACATGAGTTTTGGGTCGAACGGTGGATCGGATGCGTTCGTTGCGAATAATTTCGGCGCAACATCGCTTAGCGTACTTGTGTGTTAATAGCACCAGTACGGCAAGCTTTGCATCGACTTTCGTGTAGTGACTTAACGGTCTGAAACGCCCCAAAACATGTGTTTTGGGTCGAACGAAGTGGATCGGGTGTATTCGTTGCGAAAAGTTACGACGCAACTTCGTTTAGCGAACTTGTGCGTCAAAGGCACCAGTTTGGCTAGTTTTCCATCGACTTTCGTGCAGTAACGAAACGTTCCGAAACGTCCCAAAACATGAGTTTTGGGTCGAACGGAGTGGATCGGGTGCGTTCGTTGCGAAAAATTCCGACGCAACTTCGTTCAGCGAACTTGTGCGTTAATGGCAAAAGTTCGGCAAGTTTTGCATCGACTTTCGTGCAGTAACGAAACGGTCCGAAACGCCCCAGAACATGAGTTTTGCGTCCAATTGAGTGGATGAGGTGCGTTCGTTGCGAAAAATTCCAACGTACCTTCGTTTAGCGAACTTGTGCGTTAATGGCACCGGATCAGCCAGTTTTGCGTCGACTTTCGTGCAGTAACGAAACGGTCCGAAACGTATTAAAACATGAGTCATGGGTCGTACAGAGTGGATCGGGTGCGTTCGTTGCGAAAAATTCTGACGCAACTTCGTTTAGCGAACTTGTGCGTTAATGGCACCAGTTCGGCAAGCTTTGCATCGACTTTCGTGTAGTGACTTAACGGTCTGAAACGCCCCAAAACATGTGTTTTGGGTCCAACGGAGTGGATCGGGTCCGTTCGTTGCAAAAATTCCGACGCAACTTCGTTTAGCGAACATGTGCGTTAATGGCACCTATTCGGCCAGTTTTGCATCGAATTTTGTGCAGTAACGAAACGGTCCGAAACGTACCAAAACATGAGTTTTGGGTCGAACGGTGGATCGGATGCGTTCGTTGCGAATAATTCCGGCGCAACATCGTTTAGCGTACTTGTGTGTTAATAGCACCAGTACGGCAAGCTTTGCATCGACTTTCGTGTAGTGACTTAACGGTCTGAAACGCCCCAAAACATGTGTTTTGGGTCGAACGGAGTGGATCGGGTGCATTCGTTGCGAAAAATTACGACGCAACTTCGTTTAGCGAACTTGTGCGTCAATGGCACCAGTTTGGCCAGTTTTCCATCGACTTTCGTGCAGTAACGAAACGTTCCGAAACGTCCCAAAACATGAGTTTTGGGTCGAACAGAGTGGATCGGGTGCGTTCGTTGCGAAAAATTCCGACGCAACTTCATTCAGCGAACTTGTGCGTTAATTGCACCAGTTCGGCAAGCTTTGCATCAACTTTCGTGTAATGACTTAACGGTCTGAAACACCCCAAAACATGAGATTGGGTCAAACGGAGTGGATTGGGTGCGTTCATTGCGAAAAATACCGACGCAGCTTCATTTGGCGAACTTGTGCGTCAATGGCACCAGTTCGGCCAGCTTTGCATCGACTCTCTTGCAGTAACGAAACATTCTGAAACGCACCAAAACATGAGTTTTGGGTCCAATGGAATGGATTGGGTCCATTCATTGCCAAAAATTGCGACGCAACTTCGTTTAGCGAGCTTGTGCGTTAATGGCACCAGTTCGGCTAGTTTTGCATTCAACTTTCGTGCAGTAATAAAACGGTCCAAAACACCCCAAAACATGAGTTTTGGGTCGAATGGAGTGGATCAGGTGCGTTCGTTACGAAAAATTTCAACGCAACTTCGTTTAGCGAGTTTGTGCGTTGATGGCACCAATTCTGCAAGTTTTGCATCGACTTTCGGGCAGTAACTAAATGGTCCGAAACGTACCCAAACATGAGTTTCGGGTCGAACAGAGTGGATCGGGTGCGTTCGTTGCGAAAAATTCCGACGCAACTTCGTTCAGCGAACTTGTGCGTTAATTGCACCAGTTCGGCAAGCTTTGCATCAACTTTCGTGTAATGACTTAACGGTCTGAAACGCCCCAAAACATGAGTTTGGGTCAAACGGAGTGGATTGGGTGCGTTCATTGCGAAAAATCCCGACGCAGCTTCATTTGGCGAACTTGTGCGTCAATGACACTAGTTCGGCCAGCTTTGCATCGACTCTCTTGCAGTAACGAAACATTCCGAAACGCACCAAAACATGAGTTTTGGGTCCAATGGAATGGATTGGGTCCATTCGTTGCCAAAAATTGCGACGCAACTTCGTTTAGCGAACTTGTGCGTTAATGGCACCAGTTCGGCAAGCTTTGCATCGACTTTCGTGTAGTGACTTAACGGTCTGAAACGCCCCAAAACATGTGTTTTGGGTCCAACGGAGTGGATCGGGTGCGTTCGTTGCAAAAATTCCGACGCAACTTCGTTTAGCGAACATGTGCGTTAATGGCACCTATTCGGCCAGTTTTGCATCGAATTTTGTGCAGTAACGAAACGGTCCGAAACGTACCAAAACATGAGTTTTGGGTCGAACGGTGGATCGGATGCGTTCGTTGCGAATAATTCCGGCGCTACATCGTTTAGCGTACTTGTGTGTTAATAGCACCAGTACGGCAAGCTTTGCATCGACTTTCGTGTAGTGACTTAACGGTCTGAAACGCCCCAAAACATGTGTTTTGGGTCGAACGGAGTGGATCGGGTGCATTCGTTGCGAAAAATTACGACGCAACTTCGTTTAGCGAACTTGTGGGTCAATGGCACCAGTTTGGCCAGTTTTCCATCGACTTTCGTGCAGTAACGAAACGTTCCGAAACGTCCCAAAACATGAGTTTTGGGTCGAACAGAGTGGATCGGGTGCGTTCGTTGCGAAAAATTCCGACGCAACTTCGTTCAGCGAACTTGTGCGTTAATTGCACCAGTTCGGCAAGTTTGCATCAACTTTCGTGTAATGACTTAACGGTCTGAAACGCCCCAAAACATGATTTTGGGTCGAACGGAGAGGATTGGGTGCGTTCATTGCGAAAAATACCGACGCAGCTTCATTTGGCGAACTTGTGCGTCAATGGCACTAGTTCGGCCAGCTTTGCATCGACTCTCTTGCAGTAACGAAACATTCCGAAACGCACCAAAACATGAGTTTTGGGTCCAATGGAATGGATTGGGTGCATTCGTTGCCAAAAATAGCGACGCAACTTCGTTTAGCGAGCTTGTGCGTTAATGGCACCAGTTCGGCTAGTTTTGCATTCAACTTTCGTGCAGTAATAAAACGGTCCAAAACGCCCCAAAACATGAGTTTTGGGTCGAATGGAGTGGATTAGGTGCGTTCGTTGCGAAAAATTTCAACGCAACTTCGTTTAGCGAATTTGTGCGTTGATGGCACCAATTCCGCCAGTTTTGCATCGACTTTCGTGCAGTAACGAAATGGTCCGAAACACACCAAAACATGAGTTTTGGGTCGAACGGAGTGGATCGGGTGCGTTCGTTGCGAAAAAATGCGACGCAACTTCGTTTAGCGAACTTGTGCGTTAATGGCAAAAGTTCGGCAAGTTTTGCATCGACTTTCGTGCAGTAACGAAACGTTCCGAAACGTCCCAAAACATGAGTTTTGGGTCGAACGGAGTGGATCGGGTGCGTTCGTTGCGAAAAATTCCGACGCAACTTCGTTCAGCGAACTTGTGCGTTAATGGCAAAAGTTCGGCAAGTTTTGCATCGACTTTCGTGCAGTAACGAAACGGTCCGAAACGCCCCAGAACATGAGTTTTGCGTCCAATTGAGTGGATGAGGTGCGTTCGTTGCGAAAAATTCCAACGTACCTTCATTTAGCGAACTTGTGCGTTAATGGCACCGGATCAGCCAGTTTTGCGTCGACTTTCGTGCAGTAACGAAACGGTCCGAAACGTATTAAAACATGAGTCATGGGTCGTACAGAGTGGATCGGGTGCGTTCGTTGCGAAAAATTCTGACGCAACTTCGTTTAGCGAACTTGTGCGTTAATGGCACCAGTTCGGCAAGCTTTGCATCGACTTTCGTGTAGTGACTTAACGGTCTGAAACGCCCCAAAACATGTGTTTTGGGTCCAACGGAGTGGATCGGGTCCGTTCGTTGCAAAAATTCCGACGCAACTTCGTTTAGCGAACATGTGCGTTAATGGCACCTATTCGGCCAGTTTTGCATCGAATTTTGTGCAGTAACGAAACGGTCCGAAACGTACCAAAACATGAGTTTTGGGTCGAACGGTGGATCGGATGCGTTCGTTGCGAATAATTCCGGCGCAACATCGTTTAGCGTACTTGTGTGTTAATAGCACCAGTACGGCAAGCTTTGCATCGACTTTCGTGTAGTGACTTAACGGTCTGAAACGCCCCAAAACATGTGTTTTGGGTCGAACGGAGTGGATCGGGTGCATTCGTTGCGAAAAATTACGACGCAACTTCGTTTAGCGAACTTGTGCGTCAATGGCACCAGTTTGGCCAGTTTTCCATCGACTTTCGTGCAGTAACGAAACGTTCCGAAACGTCCCAAAACATGAGTTTTGGGTCGAACAGAGTGGATCGGGTGCGTTCGTTGCGAAAAATTCCGACGCAACTTCATTCAGCGAACTTGTGCGTTAATTGCACCAGTTCGGCAAGCTTTGCATCAACTTTCGTGTAATGACTTAACGGTCTGAAACACCCCAAAACATGAGATTGGGTCAAACGGAGTGGATTGGGTGCGTTCATTGCGAAAAATACCGACGCAGCTTCATTTGGCGAACTTGTGCGTCAATGGC
This sequence comes from Panicum miliaceum, assembly GCA_032594955.1. Classification (NCBI taxonomy): domain Eukaryota; kingdom Viridiplantae; phylum Streptophyta; class Magnoliopsida; order Poales; family Poaceae; genus Panicum; species Panicum miliaceum. The sequence continues at coordinate 17,012,307 of CM064072.1, read as the reverse complement.
ACCAGTTCGGCCAGCTTTGCATCGACTCTCTTGCAGTAACGAAACATTCCGAAACGCACCAAAACATGAGTTTTGGGTCCAATGGAATGGATTGGGTCCATTCATTGCCAAAAATTGCGACGCAACTTCGTTTAGCGAGCTTGTGCGTTAATGGCACCAGTTCGGCTAGTTTTGCATTCAACTTTCGTGCAGTAATAAAACGGTCCAAAACACCCCAAAACATGAGTTTTGGGTCGAATGGAGTGGATCAGGTGCGTTCGTTACGAAAAATTTCAACGCAACTTCGTTTAGCGAGTTTGTGCGTTGATGGCACCAATTCTGCAAGTTTTGCATCGACTTTCGGGCAGTAACTAAATGGTCCGAAACGTACCCAAACATGAGTTTCGGGTCGAACAGAGTGGATCGGGTGCGTTCGTTGCGAAAAATTCCGACGCAACTTCGTTCAGCGAACTTGTGCGTTAATTGCACCAGTTCGGCAAGCTTTGCATCAACTTTCGTGTAATGACTTAACGGTCTGAAACGCCCCAAAACATGAGTTTGGGTCAAACGGAGTGGATTGGGTGCGTTCATTGCGAAAAATCCCGACGCAGCTTCATTTGGCGAACTTGTGCGTCAATGACACTAGTTCGGCCAGCTTTGCATCGACTCTCTTGCAGTAACGAAACATTCCGAAACGCACCAAAACATGAGTTTTGGGTCCAATGGAATGGATTGGGTCCATTCGTTGCCAAAAATTGCGACGCAACTTCGTTTTAGCGAACTTGTGCGTTAATGGCACCAGTTCGGCAAGCTTTGCATCGACTTTCGTGTAGTGACTTAACGGTCTGAAACGCCCCAAAACATGTGTTTTGGGTCCAACGGAGTGGATCGGGTGCGTTCGTTGCAAAAATTCCGACGCAACTTCGTTTAGCGAACATGTGCGTTAATGGCACCTATTCGGCCAGTTTTGCATCGAATTTTGTGCAGTAACGAAACGGTCCGAAACGTACCAAAACATGAGTTTTGGGTCGAACGGTGGATCGGATGCGTTCGTTGCGAATAATTCCGGCGCTACATCGTTTAGCGTACTTGTGTGTTAATAGCACCAGTACGGCAAGCTTTGCATCGACTTTCGTGTAGTGACTTAACGGTCTGAAACGCCCCAAAACATGTGTTTTGGGTCGAACGGAGTGGATCGGGTGCATTCGTTGCGAAAAATTACGACGCAACTTCGTTTAGCGAACTTGTGGGTCAATGGCACCAGTTTGGCCAGTTTTCCATCGACTTTCGTGCAGTAACGAAACGTTCCGAAACGTCCCAAAACATGAGTTTTGGGTCGAACAGAGTGGATCGGGTGCGTTCGTTGCGAAAAATTCCGACGCAACTTCGTTCAGCGAACTTGTGCGTTAATTGCACCAGTTCGGCAAGTTTGCATCAACTTTCGTGTAATGACTTAACGGTCTGAAACGCCCCAAAACATGATTTTGGGTCGAACGGAGAGGATTGGGTGCGTTCATTGCGAAAAATACCGACGCAGCTTCATTTGGCGAACTTGTGCGTCAATGGCACTAGTTCGGCCAGCTTTGCATCGACTCTCTTGCAGTAACGAAACATTCCGAAACGCACCAAAACATGAGTTTTGGGTCCAATGGAATGGATTGGGTGCATTCGTTGCCAAAAATTGCGACGCAACTTCGTTTAGCGAGCTTGTGCGTTAATGGCACCAGTTCGGCTAGTTTTGCATTCAACTTTCGTGCAGTAATAAAACGGTCCAAAACGCCCCAAAACATGAGTTTTGGGTCGAATGGAGTGGATTAGGTGCGTTCGTTGCGAAAAATTTCAACGCAACTTCGTTTAGCGAATTTGTGCGTTGATGGCACCAATTCCGCCAGTTTTGCATCGACTTTCGTGCAGTAACGAAATGGTCCGAAACACACCAAAACATGAGTTTTGGGTCGAACGGAGTGGATCGGGTGCGTTCGTTGCGAAAAAATGCGACGCAACTTCGTTTAGCGAACTTGTGCGTTAATGGCAAAAGTTCGGCAAGTTTTGCATCGACTTTCGTGCAGTAACGAAACGGTCCGAAACGCCCCAGAACATGAGTTTTGCGTCCATTGGAGTGGATGAGGTGCGTTCGTTGCGAAAAAATCCGACGCAACTTCGTTTAGCGAACTTGTGCGTTAATGGCACCGGATCAGCCAGTTTTGCGTCGACTTTCGTGCAGTAACGAAACGGTCCGAAACGTACCAAAACATGAGTCATGGGTCGTACAGAGTGGATCGGGTGCGTTCGTTGCGAAAAATTCCGACGCAACTTCGTTTAGCGAACTTGTGCGTTAATGGCACCAGTTCGGCAAGCTTTGCATCGACTTTCGTGTAGTGACTTAACGGTCTGAAACGCCCCAAAACATGTGTTTTGGGTCCAACGGAGTGGATCGGGTGCGTTCGTTGCAAAAATTCCGACGCAACTTCGTTTAGCGAACGTGTGCGTTAATGGCACATATTCGGCCAGTTTTGCATTGAATTTTGTGCAGTAACGAAACGGTCCGAAACGTACCAAAACATGAGTTTTGGGGTCGAACGGTGGATCGGATGCGTTCGTTGCGAATAATTCCGGCGCAACATCGTTTAGCGTACTTGTGTGTTAATAGCACCAGTACGGCAAGCTTTGCATCGACTTTCGTGTAGTGACTTAACGGTCTGAAACGCCCCAAAACATGTGTTTTGGGTCGAACGAAGTGGATCGGGTGCATTCGTTGCGAAAAATTACGACGCAACTTCGTTTAGCGAACTTGTGCGTCAATGGCACCAGTTTGGCCAGTTTTCCATCGACTTTCGTGCAGTAACGAAACGTTCCGAAACGTTCCAAAACATGAGTTTTGGGTCGAACAGAGTGGATCGGGTGCGTTCGTTGCGAAAAATTCCGACGCAACTTCGTTCAGCGAACTTGTGCGTTAATTTCACCAGTTCGGCAAGTTTGCATCAACTTTCGTGTAATGACTTAACGGTCTGAAACGCCCCAAAACATGAGTTTGGGTCAAACGGAGTGGATTGGGTGCGTTCATTGCGAAAAATACCGACGCAGCTTCATTTGGTGAACTTGTGCGTCAATGGCACCAGTTCGGCCAGCTTTGCATCGACTCTCTTGCAGTAACGAAACATTCCGAAACGCACCAAAACATGAGTTTTGGGTCCAATGGAATGGATTGGGTGCATTCGCTGCCAAAAATTGCGACGCAACTTCGTTTAGCGAGCTTGTGCGTTAATGGCACCAGTTCGGCTAGTTTTGCATTCAACTTTCGTGCAGTAATAAAACGGTCCAAAACGCCCCAAAACATGAGTTTTGGGTCGAATAGAGTGGATCAGGTGCGTTCGTTGCGAAAAATTTCAACGCAACTTCGTTTAGCGAATTTGTGCGTTGATGGCACCAATTCCGCCAGTTTTGCATCGACTTTCGTGCAGTAACGAAATGGTCCGAAACGTACCAAAACATGAGTTTTGGGTCGAACAGAGTGGATCGGGTGCGTTCGTTGCGAAAAATTCCGACGCAACTTCGTTCAGCGAACTTGTGCGTTAATTGCACCAGTTCGGCAAGCTTTGCATCAACTTTCGTGTAATGACTTAACGGTCTGAAACGCCCCAAAACATGAGTTTGGGTCAAACGGAGTGGATTGGGTGCGTTCATTGCGAAAAATACCGACGCAGCTTCATTTGGCGAACTTGTGCGTCAATGGCACTAGTTCGGCCAGCTTTGCATCGACTCTCTTGAAGTAACGAAACATTCCAAAACGCACCAAAACATGAGTTTTGGGTCCAATGGATTGGATAGGGTGCATTCGTTGCCAAAAATTGCGACGCAACTTCGTTTAGCGAGCTTGTGCGTTAATGGCACCAGTTCGGCTAGTTTTGCATTCGACTTTCATGCAGTAATAAAATGGTCCAAAACGCGAGTTTTGGGTCGAATGGAGTGGATCAGGTGCGTTCGTGGCGAAAAATTTCAACGCAACTTCGTTTAGCGAATTTTTGCGTTGATGGCACCAATTCCGCCAGTTTTGCATCGACTTTCGTGCAGTAACGAAATGGTCCGAAACACACCAAAACATGAGTTTTGGGTCGAACGGAGTGGATCGGGTGCGTTCGTTGCGAAAAAAATGCGACGCAACTTCGTTTAGCGAACTTGTGCGTTAATGGCAAACGTTCGGCAAGTTTCGCATCGACTTGCGTGAAGTAACGAAATGGTCCGAAACGCCCCAAAGCATGAGTTTTGGGTCGTACAGAGTGGATCGGGTGCGTTCGTTGCCAAAAATTCCGACGCAACTTCGTTTTAGCGAACTTGTGCGTTAATGGCACCAGTTCGGCAAGCTTTGCATCGACTTTCGTGTAGTGACTTAACGGTCTGAAACGCCCCAAAACATGTGTTTTGGGTCCAACGGAGTGGATCGGGTGTGTTCATTGCGAAAAAATGCCGACGCAGCTTCGTTTGGCGAACATGTGCGTTGATGGCACCTATTCGGCCAGTTTTGCATCGAATTTTGTGCACTAACGAAACGGTCCGAAACGTACCAAAACATGAGTTTTGGGTCGAACGGTGGATCGGATGCGTTCATTGCGAATAATTCCGGCGCAACATCGCTTAGCGTACTTGTGTGTTAATAGCACCAGTACGGCAAGCTTTGCATCGACTTTCGTATAGTGACTTAACGGTCTGAAACGCCCCAAAACATGTGTTTTGGGTCGAACGAAGTGGATCGGGTGTATTCGTTGCGAAAAGTTACGACGCAACTTCGTTTAGCGAACTTGTGCGTCAATGGCACCAGTTTGGCTAGTTTTCCATCGACTTTCGTGCAGTAACGAAACGTTCCGAAACGTCCCAAAACATGAGTTTTGGGTCGAACGGAGTGGATCGGGTGCGTTCGTTGCGAAAAATTCCGACGCAACTTCGTTCAGCGAACTTGTGCGTTAATGGCAAAAGTTCGGCAAGTTTTGCATCGACTTTCGTGCAGTAACGAAACGGTCCGAAACGCCCCAGAACATGAGTTTTGCGTCCAATTGAGTGGATGAGGTGCGTTCGTTGCGAAAAATTCCAACACACCTTCGTTTAGCGAACTTGTGCGTTAATGGCACCGGATCAGCCAGTTTTGCGTCGACTTTCGTGCAGTAACGAAACGGTCCGAAACGTATTAAAACATGAGTCATGGGTCGTACAGAGTGGATCGGGTGCGTTCGTTGCGAAAAATTCCGACGCAACTTCGTTTAGCGAACTTGTGCGTTAATGGCACCAGTTCGGCAAGCTTTGCATCGACTTTCGTGTAGTGACTTAACGGTCTGAAACGCCCCAAAACATGTGTTTTGGGTCCAACGGAGTGGATCGGGTCCGTTCGTTGCAAAAATTCCGACGCAACTTCGTTTAGCGAACATGTGCGTTAATGGCACCTATTCTGCTAGTTTTGCATCGAATTTTGTGCAGTAACGAAACGGTCCGAAACGTACCAAAACATGAGTTTTGGGTCGAACGGTGGATCGGATGCGTTCGTTGCGAATAATTCCGGCGCAACATCGTTTAGCGTACTTGTGTGTTAATAGCACCAGTACGGCAAGCTTTGCATCGACTTTCGTGCAGTGACTTAACGGTCTGAAACGCCCCAAAACATGTGTTTTGGGTCGAACGGAGTGGATCGGGTGCATTCGTTGCGAAAAATTACGACGCAACTTCGTTTAGCGAACTTGTGCGTCAATGGCACCAGTTTGGCCAGTTTTCCATCGACTTTCGTGCAGTAACGAAACGTTCCGAAACATCCCAAAACATGAGTTTTGGGTCGAACAGAGTGGATCGGGTGCGTTCGTTGCGAAAAATTCCGACGCAACTTCATTCAGCGAACTTGTGCGTTAATTGCACCAGTTCGGCAAGCTTTGCATCAACTTTCGTGTAATGACTTAACGGTCTGAAACACCCCAAAACATGAGATTGGGTCAAACGGAGTGGATTGGGTGCGTTCATTGCGAAAAATACCGACGCAGCTTCATTTGGCGAACTTGTGCGTCAATGGCACCAGTTCGGCCAGCTTTGCATCGACTCTCTTGCAGTAACGAAACATTCCGAAACGCACCAAAACATGAGTTTTGGGTCCAATGGAATGGATTGGGTCCATTCATTGCCAAAAATTGCAACGCAACTTCGTTTAGCGAGCTTGTGCGTTAATGGCACCAGTTCGGCTAGTTTTGCATTCAACTTTCGTGCAATAATAAAACGGTCCAAAACACCCCAAAACATGAGTTTTGGGTCGAATGGAGTGGATCAGGTGCGTTCGTTACGAAAAATTTCAACGCAACTTCGTTTAGCGAGTTTGTGCGTTGATGGCACCAATTCTGCAAGTTTTGCATCGACTTTCGGGCAGTAACGAAATGGTCCGAAACGTACCCAAACATGAGTTTTGGGTCGAACAGAGTGGATCGGGTGGCGTTCGTTGCGAAAAATTCCGACGCAACTTCGTTCAGCGAACTTGTGCGTTAATTGCACCAGTTCGGCAAGCTTTGCATCAACTTTCGTGTAATGACTTAACGGTCTGAAACGCCCCAAAACATGAGTTTGGGTCAAACGGAGTGGATTGGGTGCGTTCATTGCGAAAAATCCCGACGCAGCTTCATTTGGCGAACTTGTGCGTCAATGGCACTAGTTCGGCCAGCTTTGCATCGACTCTCTTGCAGTAACGAAACATTCCGAAACGCACCAAAACATGAGTTTTGGGTCCAATGGAATGGATTGGGTCCA
>CM064072.1:16869012-17005460 GCA_032594955.1 Panicum miliaceum | reverse complement strand
GCCCCGAAACATGAGTTTGGGTCAAACGGAGTGGATTGGGTGCGTTCATTGCGAAAAATCCCGACGCAGCTTCATTTGGCGAACTTGTGCGTCAATGGCACTAGTTCGGCCAGCTTTGCATCGACTCTCTTGCAGTAACGAAACATTCCGAAACGCACCAAAACATGAGTTTTGGGTCCAATGGAATGGATTGGGTCCATTCGTTGCCAAAAATTGCGACGCAACTTCGTTTAGCGAACTTGTGCGTTAATGGCACCAGTTCGGCAAGCTTTGCATCGACTTTCGTGTAGTGACTTAACGGTCTGAAACGCCCCAAAACATGTGTTTTGGGTCCAACGGAGTGGATCGGGTGCGTTCGTTGCAAAAATTCCGACGCAACTTCGTTTAGCGAACATGTGCGTTAATGGCACCTATTCGGCCAGTTTTGCATCGAATTTTGTGCAGTAACGAAACGGTCCGAAACGTACCAAAACATGAGTTTTGGGTCGAACGGTGGATCGGATGCGTTCGTTGCGAATAATTCCGGCGCTACATCGTTTAGCGTACTTGTGTGTTAATAGCACCAGTACGGCAAGCTTTGCATCAACTTTCGTGTAGTGACTTAACGGTCTGAAACGCCCCAAAACATGTGTTTTGGGTCGAACGGAGTGGATCGGGTGCATTCGTTGCGAAAAATTACGACGCAACTTCGTTTAGCGAACTTGTGGGTCAATGGCACCAGTTTGGCCAGTTTTCCATCGACTTTCGTGCAGTAACGAAACATTCCGAAACGTCCCAAAACATGAGTTTTGGGTCGAACAGAGTGGATCGGGTGCGTTCGTTGCGAAAAATTCCGACGCAACTTCGTTCAGCGAACTTGTGCGTTAATTGCACCAGTTCGGCAAGCTTTGCATCAACTTTCGTGTAATGACTTAACGGTCTGAAACGCCCCAAAACATGAGTTTGGGTCAAACGGAGTGGATTGGGTGCGTTCATTGCGAAAAAATACCGACGCAGCTTCATTTGGCGAACTTGTGCGTCAATGGCACCAGTTCGGCCAGCTTTGCATCGACTCTCTTGCAGTAACGAAACATTCCGAAACGCACCAAAACATGAGTTTTGGGTCCACTGGAATGGATTGGATGCATTCGTTGCCAAAAATTGCGACGCGACTTCGTTTAGCGAGCTTGTGCGTTAATGGCACCAGTTCGGCTAGTTTTGCATTCAACTTTCGTGCAGTAATAAAACGGTCTAAAACGCCCCAAAACATGAGTTTTGGGTCGAATGGAGTGGATCAGGTGCGTTCGTTGCGAAAGATTTCGACGCAACATCGTTTAGCGAATTTGTGCGTTGATGGCAAAGGTTCGGCCAGTTTTGCGTCGACTTTCGTGCAGTAACGAAATGGTCCGAAACGCACCAAAACATGAGTTTTGGGTCGAACAGAGTGGATCGGGTGCGTTCGTTGCGAAAAATTCCGATGCAACTTCGTTCAGCGAACTTGTGCATTAATTGCACCAGTTCGGCAAGCTTTGCATCAACTTTCGTGTAATGACTTAACGGTCTGAAACGCCCCAAAACATGAGTTTGGGTCAAACGGAGTGGATTGGGTGTGTTCATTGCGAAAAATACCGACGCAGCTTCATTTGGCGAACTTGTGCGTCAATGGCACCAGTTCGGCCAGCTTTGCATCGACTCTCTTGTAGTAACGAAACATTCCGAAACGCACCAAAACATGAGTTTTGGATCCAATGGAATGGATTGGGTGCATTCGTTGCCAAAAATTGCGACGCAACTTCGTGTAGCGAGCTTGTGCGTTAATGGCACCAGTTCGGCTAGTTTTGCATTCAACTTTCGTGGAGTAATAAAACGGTCCCAAACGCCCCAAAACATGAGTTTTGGGTAGAATGGAGTGGATCAGGTGCGTTCGTTGCGAAAAATTTCAACGCAACTTCGTTTAGCGAATTTGTGCGTTGATGGCACCAATTCCGCTAGTTTTGTATCGACTTTCGTGCAGTAACTAAATGGTCCGAAACGTACCAAAGCATGAGTTTTGGGTCGAACAGAGTGGATCGGGTGCGTTCGTTGCGAAAAATTCCGACGCAACTTCGTTCGGCGAACTTGTGCGTTAATTGCACCAGTTCGTCAAGCTTTGCATCAACTTTCGTGTAATGACTTAACGGTCTGAAACGCCCCAAAACATGAGTTTGGGTCAAACGGAGTGGATTGGGTGCGTTCATTGCGAAAAATCCCGACGCAGCTTCATTTGGCGAACTTGTGCGTCAATGGCACTAGTTCGGCCAGCTTTGCATCGACTCTCTTGCAGTAACGAAACATTCCGAAACGCACCAAAACATGAGTTTTGGGTCCAATGGAATGGATTGGGTCCATTCGTTGCCAAAAATTGCGACGCAACTTCGTTTAGCGAACTTGTGCGTTAATGGCACCAGTTCGGCAAGCTTTGCATCGACTTTCGTGTAGTGACTTAACGGTCTGAAACGCCCCAAAACATGTGTTTTGGGTCCAACGGAGTGGATCGGGTGCGTTCGTTGCAAAAATTCCGACGCAACTTCGTTTAGCGAACATGTGCGTTAATGGCACCTATTCGGCCAGTTTTGCATCGAATTTTGTGCAGTAACGAAACGGTCCGAAACGTACCAAAACATGAGTTTTGGGTCGAACGGTGGATCGGATGCGTTCGTTGCGAATAATTCCGGCGCTACATCGTTTAGCGTACTTGTGTGTTAATAGCACCAGTACGGCAAGCTTTGCATCAACTTTCGTGTAGTGACTTAACGGTCTGAAACGCCCCAAAACATGTGTTTTGGGTCGAACGGAGTGGATCGGGTGCATTCGTTGCGAAAAATTACGACGCAACTTCGTTTAGCGAACTTGTGGGTCAATGGCACCAGTTTGGCCAGTTTTCCATCGACTTTCGTGCAGTAACGAAACATTCCGAAACGTCCCAAAACATGAGTTTTGGGTCGAACAGAGTGGATCGGGTGCGTTCGTTGCGAAAAATTCCGACGCAACTTCGTTCAGCGAACTTGTGCGTTAATTGCACCAGTTCGGCAAGCTTTGCATCAACTTTCGTGTAATGACTTAACGGTCTGAAACGCCCCAAAACATGAGTTTGGGTCAAACGGAGTGGATTGGGTGCGTTCATTGCGAAAAATACCGACGCAGCTTCATTTGGCGAACTTGTGCGTCAATGGCACCAGTTCGGCCAGCTTTGCATCGACTCTCTTGCAGTAACGAAACATTCCGAAACGCACCAAAACATGAGTTTTGGGTCCACTGGAATGGATTGGATGCATTCGTTGCCAAAAATTGCGACGCGACTTCGTTTAGCGAGCTTGTGCGTTAATGGCACCAGTTCGGCTAGTTTTGCATTCAACTTTCGTGCAGTAATAAAACGGTCTAAAACGCCCCAAAACATGAGTTTTGGGTCGAATGGAGTGGATCAGGTGCGTTCGTTGCGAAAGATTTCGACGCAACATCGTTTAGCGAATTTGTGCGTTGATGGCAAAGGTTCGGCCAGTTTTGCGTCGACTTTCGTGCAGTAACGAAATGGTCCGAAACGCACCAAAACATGAGTTTTGGGTCGAACAGAGTGGATCGGGTGCGTTCGTTGCGAAAAATTCCGATGCAACTTCGTTCAGCGAACTTGTGCATTAATTGCACCAGTTCGGCAAGCTTTGCATCAACTTTCGTGTAATGACTTAACGGTCTGAAACGCCCCAAAACATGAGTTTGGGTCAAACGGAGTGGATTGGGTGTGTTCATTGCGAAAAATACCGACGCAGCTTCATTTGGCGAACTTGTGCGTCAATGGCACCAGTTCGGCCAGCTTTGCATCGACTCTCTTGTAGTAACGAAACATTCCGAAACGCACCAAAACATGAGTTTTGGATCCAATGGAATGGATTGGGTGCATTCGTTGCCAAAAATTGCGACGCAACTTCGTGTAGCGAGCTTGTGCGTTAATGGCACCAGTTCGGCTAGTTTTGCATTCAACTTTCGTGGAGTAATAAAACGGTCCCAAACGCCCCAAAACATGAGTTTTGGGTAGAATGGAGTGGATCAGGTGCGTTCGTTGCGAAAAATTTCAACGCAACTTCGTTTAGCGAATTTGTGCGTTGATGGCACCAATTCCGCTAGTTTTGTATCGACTTTCGTGCAGTAACTAAATGGTCCGAAACGTACCAAAGCATGAGTTTTGGGTCGAACAGAGTGGATCGGGTGCGTTCGTTGCGAAAAATTCCGACGCAACTTCGTTCGGCGAACTTGTGCGTTAATTGCACCAGTTCGTCAAGCTTTGCATCAACTTTCGTGTAATGACTTAACGGTCTGAAACGCCCCAAAACATGAGTTTGGGTCAAACGGAGTGGATTGGGTGCGTTCATTGCGAAAAATCCCGACGCAGCTTCATTTGGCGAACTTGTGCGTCAATGGCACTAGTTCGGCCAGCTTTGCATCGACTCTCTTGCAGTAACGAAACATTCCGAAACGCACCAAAACATGAGTTTTGGGTCCAATGGAATGGATTGGGTCCATTCGTTGCCAAAAATTGCGACGCAACTTCGTTTAGCGAACTTGTGCGTTAATGGCACCAGTTCGGCAAGCTTTGCATCGACTTTCGTGTAGTGACTTAACGGTCTGAAACGCCCCAAAACATGTGTTTTGGGTCCAACGGAGTGGATCGGGTGCGTTCGTTGCAAAAATTCCGACGCAACTTCGTTTAGCGAACATGTGCGTTAATGGCACCTATTCGGCCAGTTTTGCATCGAATTTTGTGCAGTAACGAAACGGTCCGAAACGTACCAAAACATGAGTTTTGGGTCGAACGGTGGATCGGATGCGTTCGTTGCGAATAATTCCGGCGCTACATCGTTTAGCGTACTTGTGTGTTAATAGCACCAGTACGGCAAGCTTTGCATCAACTTTCGTGTAGTGACTTAACGGTCTGAAACGCCCCAAAACATGTGTTTTGGGTCGAACGGAGTGGATCGGGTGCATTCGTTGCGAAAAATTACGACGCAACTTCGTTTAGCGAACTTGTGGGTCAATGGCACCAGTTTGGCCAGTTTTCCATCGACTTTCGTGCAGTAACGAAACATTCCGAAACGTCCCAAAACATGAGTTTTGGGTCGAACAGAGTGGATCGGGTGCGTTCGTTGCGAAAAATTCCGACGCAACTTCGTTCAGCGAACTTGTGCGTTAATTGCACCAGTTCGGCAAGCTTTGCATCAACTTTCGTGTAATGACTTAACGGTCTGAAACGCCCCAAAACATGAGTTTGGGTCAAACGGAGTGGATTGGGTGCGTTCATTGCGAAAAATACCGACGCAGCTTCATTTGGCGAACTTGTGCGTCAATGGCACCAGTTCGGCCAGCTTTGCATCGACTCTCTTGCAGTAACGAAACATTCCGAAACGCACCAAAACATGAGTTTTGGGTCCACTGGAATGGATTGGATGCATTCGTTGCCAAAAATTGCGACGCGACTTCGTTTAGCGAGCTTGTGCGTTAATGGCACCAGTTCGGCTAGTTTTGCATTCAACTTTCGTGCAGTAATAAAACGGTCTAAAACGCCCCAAAACATGAGTTTTGGGTCGAATGGAGTGGATCAGGTGCGTTCGTTGCGAAAGATTTCGACGCAACATCGTTTAGCGAATTTGTGCGTTGATGGCAAAGGTTCGGCCAGTTTTGCGTCGACTTTCGTGCAGTAACGAAATGGTCCGAAACGCACCAAAACATGAGTTTTGGGTCGAACAGAGTGGATCGGGTGCGTTCGTTGCGAAAAATTCCGATGCAACTTCGTTCAGCGAACTTGTGCATTAATTGCACCAGTTCGGCAAGCTTTGCATCAACTTTCGTGTAATGACTTAACGGTCTGAAACGCCCCAAAACATGAGTTTGGGTCAAACGGAGTGGATTGGGTGTGTTCATTGCGAAAAATACCGACGCAGCTTCATTTGGCGAACTTGTGCGTCAATGGCACCAGTTCGGCCAGCTTTGCATCGACTCTCTTGTAGTAACGAAACATTCCGAAACGCACCAAAACATGAGTTTTGGATCCAATGGAATGGATTGGGTGCATTCGTTGCCAAAAATTGCGACGCAACTTCGTTTAGCGAGCTTGTGCGTTAATGGCACCAGTTCGGCTAGTTTTGCATTCAACTTTCGTGGAGTAATAAAACGGTCCCAAACGCCCCAAAACATGAGTTTTGGGTAGAATGGAGTGGATCAGGTGCGTTCGTTGCGAAAAATTTCAACACAACTTCGTTTAGCGAATTTGTGCGTTGATGGCACCAATTCCGCTAGTTTTGTATCGACTTTCGTGCAGTAACTAAATGGTCCGAAACGTACCAAAGCATGAGTTTTGGGTCGAACAGAGTGGATCGGGTGCGTTCGTTGCGAAAAATTCCGACGCAACTTCGTTCGGCGAACTTGTGCGTTAATTGCACCAGTTCGTCAAGCTTTGCATCAACTTTCGTGTAATGACTTAACGGTCTGAAACGCCCCAAAACATGAGTTTGGGTCAAACGGAGTGGATTGGGTGCGTTCATTGCGAAAAATCCCGACGCAGCTTCATTTGGCGAACTTGTGCGTCAATGGCACTAGTTCGGCCAGCTTTGCATCGACTCTCTTGCAGTAACGAAACATTTCGAAACGCACCAAAACATGAGTTTTGGGTCCAATGGAATGGATTGGGTCCATTCGTTGCCAAAAATTGCGACGCAACTTCGTTTAGCGAACTTGTGCGTTAATGGCACCAGTTCGGCAAGCTTTGCATCGACTTTCGTGTAGTGACTTAACGGTCTGAAACGCCCCAAAACATGTGTTTTGGGTCCAACGGAGTGGATCGGGTGCGTTCGTTGCAAAAATTCCGACGCAACTTCGTTTAGCGAACATGTGCGTTAATGGCACCTATTCGGCCAGTTTTGCATCGAATTTTGTGCAGTAACGAAACGGTCCGAAACGTACCAAAACATGAGTTTTGGGTCGAACGGTGGATCGGATGCGTTCGTTGCGAATAATTCCGGCGCTACATCGTTTAGCGTACTTGTGTGTTAATAGCACCAGTACGGCAAGCTTTGCATCAACTTTCGTGTAGTGACTTAACGGTCTGAAACGCCCCAAAACATGTGTTTTGGGTCGAACGGAGTGGATCGGGTGCATTCGTTGCGAAAAATTACGACGCAACTTCGTTTAGCGAACTTGTGGGTCAATGGCACCAGTTTGGCCAGTTTTCCATCGACTTTCGTGCAGTAACGAAACATTCCGAAACGTCCCAAAACATGAGTTTTGGGTCGAACAGAGTGGATCGGGTGCGTTCGTTGCGAAAAATTCCGACGCAACTTCGTTCAGCGAACTTGTGCGTTAATTGCACCAGTTCGGCAAGCTTTGCATCAACTTTCGTGTAATGACTTAACGGTCTGAAACGCCCCAAAACATGAGTTTGGGTCAAACGGAGTGGATTGGGTGCGTTCATTGCGAAAAATACCGACGCAGCTTCATTTGGCAAACTTGTGCGTCAATGGCACCAGTTCGGCCAGCTTTGCATCGACTCTCTTGCAGTAACGAAACATTCCGAAACGCACCAAAACATGAGTTTTGGGTCCACTGGAATGGATTGGATGCATTCGTTGCCAAAAATTGCGACGCGACTTCGTTTAGCGAGCTTGTGCGTTAATGGCACCAGTTCGGCTAGTTTTGCATTCAACTTTCGTGCAGTAATAAAACGGTCTAAAACGCCCCAAAACATGAGTTTTGGGTCGAATGGAGTGGATCAGGTGCGTTCGTTGCGAAAGATTTCGACGCAACATCGTTTAGCGAATTTGTGCGTTGATGGCAAAGGTTCGGCCAGTTTTGCGTCGACTTTCGTGCAGTAACGAAATGGTCCGAAACGCACCAAAACATGAGTTTTGGGTCGAACAGAGTGGATCGGGTGCGTTCGTTGCGAAAAATTCCGATGCAACTTCGTTCAGCGAACTTGTGCATTAATTGCACCAGTTCGGCAAGCTTTGCATCAACTTTCGTGTAATGACTTAACGGTCTGAAACGCCCCAAAACATGAGTTTGGGTCAAACGGAGTGGATTGGGTGTGTTCATTGCGAAAAATACCGACGCAGCTTCATTTGGCGAACTTGTGCGTCAATGGCACCAGTTCGGCCAGCTTTGCATCGACTCTCTTGTAGTAACGAAACATTCCGAAACGCACCAAAACATGAGTTTTGGATCCAATGGAATGGATTGGGTGCATTCGTTGCCAAAAATTGCGACGCAACTTCGTTTAGCGAGCTTGTGCGTTAATGGCACCAGTTCGGCTAGTTTTGCATTCAACTTTCGTGGAGTAATAAAACGGTCCCAAACGCCCCAAAACATGAGTTTTGGGTAGAATGGAGTGGATCAGGTGCGTTCGTTGCGAAAAATTTCAACGCAACTTCGTTTAGCGAATTTGTGCGTTGATGGCACCAATTCCGCTAGTTTTGTATCGACTTTCGTGCAGTAACTAAATGGTCCGAAACGTACCAAAGCATGAGTTTTGGGTCGAACAGAGTGGATCGGGTGCGTTCGTTGCGAAAAATTCCGACGCAACTTCGTTCGGCGAACTTGTGCGTTAATTGCACCAGTTCGTCAAGCTTTGCATCAACTTTCATGTAATGACTTAACGGTCTGAAACGCCCCAAAACATGAGTTTGGGTCAAACGGAGTGGATTGGGTGCGTTCATTTCGAAAAATACCGACGCAGCTTCGTTTGGCGAACTTGTGCGTCAATGGCACCAGTTCGGCCAGCTTTGCATCGACTCTCTTGCAGTAACAAAACATTCCGAAACGCACCAAAACATGAGTTTTGGGTCCAATGGATTGGATAGGGTGCATTCGTTGCCAAAAATTGCGACGCAACTTCGTTTAGCGAGCTTGTGCGTTAATGGCACTAGTTCGGCTAGTTTTGCATTCGACTTTCATGCAGTAATAAAACGTTCCAAAACACCCCAAAACATGAGTTTTGGTTCGAATGGAGTGGATCAGGTGCGTTCGTTGCGAAAAATTTCAACGCAACTTCGTTTAGCGAATTTGTGCGTTGATGGCACCAATTCCGCCAGTTTTGCATCGACTTTCGTGCAGTAACGAAATGGTCCGAAACACACCAAAACATGAGTTTTGGGTCGAACGGAGTGGATCGGGTGCGTTCGTTGCGAAAAAATGCGACGCAACTTCGTTTAGCGAACTTGTGCGTTAATGGCAAACGTTCGGCAAGTTTCGCATCGACTTGCGTGAAGTAACGAAATGGTCCGAAACGCCCCAAAGCATGAGTTTTGGGTCGTACAGAGTGGATCGGGTGCGTTCGTTGCCAAAAATTCCGACGCAACTTCGTTTAGCGAACTTGTGCGTTAATGGCACCCGGATCAGCCAGTTTTGCGTCGACTTTTGTGCAGTAACGAAACGGTCCGAAACGTACCAAAACATGAGTCATGGGTCGTACAGAGTGGATCGGGTGCGTTCGTTGCGAAAAATTCCGACGCAACTTCGTTTAGCGAACTTGTGCGTTAATGGCACCAGTTCGGCAAGCTTTGCATCGACTTTCGTGTAGTGACTTAACGGTCTGAAACGCCCCAAAAAATGAGTTTTGGGTCGAACGGAGTGGATCGGGTGTGTTCATTGCGAAAAATGCCGACGCAGCTTCGTTTGGCGAACATGTGCGTCAATAGCTCCAGTACGGCCAGCTTTGCATCGATTTTCATGCAGTAACGAAATATTCCGAAACGCACCAAAACATGAGTTTTGGGTCTAATGGAATGGATCGGATGCGTTCGTTGCGAATAATTCCGGCGCAACTTCGTTCAGCGTACTTGTGTGTTAATGGCACCAGTACGGCAAGCTTTGCATCGACTTTCGTGTAGTGACTTAACGGTCTAAAACGCCCCAAAACATGTGTTTTGGGTCGAACGGAGTGAATCGGGTGCATTCGTTGCGAAAAATTCCGATGCAACTTCGTTTAGCGTACTTGTGCGTCAATGGCACCAGTTCGACCAGTTTTCCATCGACTTTCGTGCAGTAACGAAACGGTCCGAAACGCACATAAACATGAGTTTTGCGTCTATTGGAGTGGATGGGGTGCGTTCGTTGCGAAAAATTCCGACACAACTTCGTTTAGCGAACTTGTGCATTAATGGAACCGGTTCGGCCAGTTTTTCATCGACTTTCATGCAGTAACGAAACGTTCCGAAACTCACGAAAACATGAGTTTTGGGTCGAACAGAGTGGATCGGGTGCGTTCGTTGCGAAAGATTTCGACGCAACATCGTTTAGCGAATTTGTGCGTTGATGGCAAAAGTTCGGCCAGTTTTGCATCGACTTTCGTGCAGTAATGAAACGGTCCAAAACGTACCAAAACATGAGTTTTGGGTCGAACGGAGTGGATCGGGTGCGTTCGTTGCAAAAAAATGCGATGCAACTTCGTTTAGCGAACTTGTGCGTTAATGGCAAAAGTTCGGCCAGTTTTGCATCGACTTTCGTGCAGTAACGAAACGGTCCAAAACGCCCCAAAACACGAGTTTTGGGTCCAATGGAGTGGATCGGGTGAGTTCGTTGCGAAAAATTCCGGCGCAACTTCGTTTAGCGAACTTGTGCGCTAATGGCACCAGTTCGGCAAGCTTTGCATCGACTTTCGTGTAGTGACTTAACGGTCTGAAACGCCCCAAAACATGTGTTTAGGGTTGAACGGAGTGGATCGGGTGCGTTTGTTGCAAAAATTCCGACGCAACTTCGTTTAGCGAACATGTGCGTTAATGGCACCTATTCGGCCAGTTTTGCATCGAATTTTGTGCAGTAACCAAACGGTCCGAAACGTACCAAAACATGAGTTTTGGGTCGAACGGTGGATCGGATGCGTTCGTTGCGATCAATTCCGGCGCAACTTCGTTTAGCGTACTTGTGTGTTAATGGCACCAGTACGGCAAGCTTTGCATCGACTTTCGTGTAGTGACTTAACGGTCTGAAACGCCCCAAAACATGTGTTTTCGGTCGAACGGAGTGGATCGCATGCATTCGTTGCGAAAAATTCCGACGCAACTTCGTTTAGCGAACTTGTGCGTCAATGCCACCAGTTTGACCAGTTTTCCATCGACTTTCGTGCAGTAACGAAATGGTACGAAACGCACCAAAACATGAGTTTTGCGTCCATTGGGGTGGATGAGGTGCGTTCTTTGCGAAAAATTCCGACAAAACATCGTTTAGCAAACTTGTGCATTAATGGCACCGGTTCAGCCAGTTTTGCATCGACTTTCGTGCAGTAACGAAATGTTCCGAAACGTCCCAAAACATGAGTTTTGGGTCGAACAGAGTGGATCGGGTTCGTTCGTTGCGAAAAATTTCGATGCAACTTCGTTCAGCGAACTTGTGCGTTAATTGCACCAGTTCGTCAAGCTTTGCATCAACTTTCGTGTAATGACTTAACGGTCTGAAACGCCCCAAAACATGAGTTTCGGTCAAACGGAGTGGATTGGGTGCGTTCATTGCGAAAAATACCGACGCAGCTTCGTTTGGCGAACTTGTGCGTCAATGGCACCAGTTCGGCCAGCTTTGCATCGACTCTCTTGCAGTAACGAAACATTCCGAAACGCACCAAAACATGAGTTTTGGGTCCAATGGATTGGATAGGGTGCATTCGTTGCCAAAAATTGTGACGCAACTTCGTTTAGCGAGCTTGTGCGTTAATGGCACCAGTTCGGCTAGTTTTGCATTCAACTTTCGTGCAGTAATAAAACGGTCCAAAATGCCCCAAAACATGAGTTTTGGGTCGAATGGAGTGGATCAGGTGCGTTCGTTGCGAAAAATTTCAACGCAACTTCTTTTAGCGAATTTGTGCGTTGATGGCACCAATTCCGCTAGTTTTGCATCGACTTTCGTGCAGTAACTAAATGGTCCGAAACGTACCAAAGCATGAGTTTTGGGTCGAACGGAGTGGATCGGGTGCGTTCGTTGCGAAAAATTCCGACGCAACTTCGTTCAGCGAACTTGTGCGTTAATTGCACGAGTTCGTCAAGCTTTGCATCGACTTTCGTGTAATGACTTAACGGTCTGAAACGCCCCAAAACATGAGTTTGGGTCCAACGGAGTGGATTGGGTGCGTTCCTTGCGAAAAATACCGACGCAGCTTCGTTTGGCGAACTTGTGCGTCAATGGCACCACTTCGGCCAGCTTTGCATCGACTCTCTTGCAGTAACGAAACATTCCGAAACGCACCAAAACATGAGTTTTGGGTCCAATGGATTGGATAGGGTGCATTCGTTACCAAAAATTGCGACGCAACTTCGTTTAGCGAGCTTGTGCGTTAATGGCACCAGTTCGGCTAGTTTTGCATTCGACTTTCATGCAGTAATAAAACGGTCCAAAACGCCCCAAAACATGAGTTTTGGGTCGAATGGAGTGGATCAGGTGCGTTCGTTGCGAAAAATTTCAACGCAACTTCGTTTAGCGAATTTTTGCGTTGATGGCACCAATTCCGCCAGTTTTGCATCGACTTTCGTGCAGTAACGAAATGGTCCGAAACACACCAAAACATGAGTTTTGGGTCGAACGGAGTGGATCGGGTGCGTTCGTTGCGAAAAAATGCGACGCAACTTCGTTTAGCGAACTTGTGCGTTAATGGCAAAAGTTCGGCAAGTTTCGCATCGACTTGCGTGAAGTAACGAAACGGTCCGAAACGCCCCAAAACATGAGTTTTGCGTCCATTGGAGTGGATGAGGTGCGTTCATTGCGAAAAATTCCGACGCAACTTCGTTTAGCGAACTTGTGCGTTTATGGCACCGGATCAGCCAGTTTTGCGTCGACTTTTGTGCAGTAACGAAACGGTCCGAAACGTACCAAAACATGAGTCAAGGGTCGTACAGAGTGGATCGGGTGCGTTCGTTGCGAAAAATTCCGACGCAACTTCGTTTAGCGAACTTGTGCGTCAATGGCACCAGTTCGGCCAGCTTTGCATCGACTCTCTTGCAGTAACGAAACATTCCAAAACGCACCAAAACATGAGTTTTGGGTCCAATGGAATGGATTGGGTGCATTCGTTGCCAAAAACTGCAACGCAACTTCGTTTAGCGTACTTGTGTGTTAATGGCACCAGTACGACAAGCTTTGCATCGACTTTCGTGTAGTGACTTAACGGTCTGAAACGCCCCAAAACATGTGTTTTGGGTCGAACGGAGTGGATCGGGTGCGTTCGTTGCAAAAAATTCCGGCGCAACTTCGTTTAGCGAACTTGTGCGTTAATGGCAAAAGTTCGGCCAGTTTTGCATCGACTTTCGTGCAGTAACGAAACAGTCCGAAACGCCCCAAAACACGAGTTTTGGGTCCAATGGAGTGGATTGGGTGAGTTCGTTGCGAAAAATTCCGGCGCAACTTCGTTTAGCGAACTTGTGCGTTAATGGCACCAGTTCGACAAGCTTTGCATCGACTTTCGTGTTGTGACTTAACGGTCTGAAACGCCCCAAAACATGTGTTTAGGGTCGAACGGAGTGGATCGGGTGCGTTCGTTGCAAAAATTCCGACGCAACTTCGTTTAGCGAACATGTGCATTAATGGCACCTATTCGGCCAGTTTTGCATCGAATTTTGTGCAGTAACCAAACGGTCCGAAACGTACCAAAACATGAGTTTTGGGTCGAACGGTGGATCGGATGCGTTCGTTGCGATCAATTCCGGCGCAACTTCGTTTAGCGTACTTGTGTGTTAATGGCACCAGTACGGCAAGCTTTGCATCGACTTTCGTGTAGTGACATAACGGTCTGAAACGCCCCAAAACATGTGTTTTGGGTCGAACGGAGTGGATCGGGTGCATTCGTTGCGAAAAATTCCGACGCAACTTCGTTTAGCGAACTTGTGCGTCAATGCCACCAGTTTGACCAGTTTTCCATCGACTTTCGTGCAGTAACGAAATGGTGCGAAACGCACCAAAACATGAGTTTTGCGTCCATTGGAGTGGATGAGGTGCGTTCTTTGAGAACAATTCCGACACAACATCGTTTAGCAAACTTGTGCATTAATGGCACCGGTTCAACCAGTTTTGCATCGACTTTCGTGCAGTAACGAAACGTTCCGAAACGTCCCAAAACATGAGTTTTGGGTCGAACAGAGTGGATCGGGTGCGTTCGTTGCGAAAAATTCCGACGCAACTTCGTTCAGCGAACTTGTGCGTCAATTGCAACAGTTCGTCAAGCTTTGCATCAACTTTCGTGTAATGACTTAACGGTCTGAAACGCCCCAAAACATGAGTTTGGGTCAAACGGAGTGGATTGGGTGCGTTCATTGCGAAAAATACCGACGCAGCTTCGTTTGGCGAACTTGTGCGTCAATGGCACCAGTTCGGCCAGCTTTGCATCGACTCTCTTGCAGTAACGAAACATTCCGAAACGCACCAAAACATGAGTTTTGGGTCCAATGGAATGGATAGGGTGCATTCGTTGCCAAAAATTGCGACGCAACTTCGTTTAGCGAGTTTGTGCGTTAATGGCACCAGTTCGTCTAGTTTTGCATTCGACTTTTGTGCAGTAATAAAACGGTCCAAAACGCCCCAAAACATGAGTTTTGGGTCGAATGGAGTGGATCAGGTGCGTTCGTTGCGAAAAATTTCAACGCAACTTCGTTTAGCGAATTTTTGCGTTGATGGCACCAATTCCGCCAGTTTTGCATCGACTTTCGTGCAGTAATGAAATGGTCTGAAACACACCAAAACATGAGTTTTGGGTCGAACGGAGTGGGTCGGGTGCGTTCGTTGCGAAAAAAATGCGACGCAACTTCGTTTAGCGAACTTGTGCGTTAATGGCAAAAGTTCGGCAAGTTTCGCATCGACTTGCGTGAAGTAACGAAACGGTCCGAAACGCCCCAAAACATGAGTTTTGCGTCCATTGGAGTGGATGAGGTGCGTTCATTGCGAAAAATTCCGACGCAACTTCGTTTAGCGAACTTGTGCGTTAATGGCACCGGATCAGCCAGTTTTGCGTCGAGTTTTGTGCAGTAACGAAACGGTCCGAAACGTACCAAAAATGAGTCAAGGGTCGTACAGAGTGGATCGGGTGCGTTCGTTGCGAAAAATTCCGACGCAACTTCGTTTAGCGAACTTCTGCGTTAATGGCACCAGTTCGGCAAGCTTTGCATCGACTTTCGTGTAGTGACTTAACGGTCTGAAACGCCCCAAAACATGAGTTTTGGGTCGAACGGAGTGGATCGGGTGTGTTCATTGCGAAAAATGCCGACGCAGCTTCGTTTGGCGAACATGTGCGTCAATAGCTCCAGTTCGGCCAGCTTTGCATCGACTTTCGTGCAGTAACGAAATATTTTGAAACGCACCAAAACATGAGTTTTGGGTCCAATGGAATGGATCGGATGCGTTCGTTGCGAATAATTCCGGCGCAACTTCGTTTAGCGTACTTGTGTGTTAATGGCACCAGTACGGCAAGCTTTGCATCGACTTTCGTGTAGTGACTTAACGGTCTAAAACGCCCCAAAACATGTGTTTTGGGTCGAACGGAGTGGATCGGGTGCATTCGTTGCGAAAAATTCCAACGCAACTTCGTTTAGCGTACTTGTGCGTCAATGGCACCAATTCGACCAGTTTTCCATCGACTTTCGTGCAGTAACGAAACGGTCCGAAACGCACATAAACATGAGTTTTGCGTCTATTGGACTGGATGAGGTGCGTTCGTTGTGAAAAATTCCGACACAACTTCGTTTAGCGAACTTGTGCATTAATGGAACCGGTTCGGCCAGTTTTGCATCGACATTCATGCAGTAACGAAACGTTCCGAAACTCACCAAAACATGAGTTTTGGGTCGAACGGAGTGGATCGGGTGCGTTCGTTGCGAAAGATTTCGACGCAACATCGTTTAGCGAATTTGTGCGTTGATGGCAAAAGTTCGGCCAGTTTTGCATCGACTTTCGTGCAGTAATGAAACGGTCCAAAACGTACCAAAACATGAGTTCTGGGTCGAACGGAGTGGATCGGGTGCGTTCGTTGCAAAAAATTCTGGCGCAACTTCGTTTAGCGAACTTGTGCGTTAATGGCAAAAGTTCGGCCAGTTTTGCATCGACTTTCGTGCAGTAACGAAACAGTCCGAAACGCCCCAAAACACGAGTTTTGGGTCCAATGGAGTGGATTGGGTGAGTTCGTTGCGAAAAATTCCGGCGCAACTTCGTTTAGCGAACTTGTGCGTTAATGGCACCAGTTCGGCAAGCTTTGCATCGACTTTCGTGTAGTGACTTAACGGTCTGAAACGCCCCAAAACATGTGTTTAGGGTCGAACGGAGTGGATCGGGTGCGTTCGTTGCAAAAATTCCGACGCAACTTCGTTTAGCGAACATGTGCATTAATGGCACCTATTCGGCCAGTTTTGCATCGAATTTTGTGCAGTAACCAAACGGTCCGAAACGTACCAAAACATGAGTTTTGGGTCGAACGGTGGATCGGATGCGTTCGTTGCGATCAATTCCGGCGCAACTTCGTTTAGCGTACTTGTGTGTTAATGGCACCAGTACGGCAAGCTTTGCATCGACTTTCGTGTAGTGACTTAACGGTCTGAAACGCCCCAAAACATGTGTTTTGGGTCGAACGGAGTGGATCGGGTGCATTCGTTGTGAAAAATTCCGACGCAACTTCGTTTAGCGAACTTGTGCGTCAATGCCACCAGTTTGACCAGTTTTCCATCGACTTTCGTGCAGTAACAAAATGGTGCGAAACGCACCAAAACATGACTTTTGCGTCCATTGGAGTGGATGAGGTGCGTTCTTTGCGAAAAATTCCGACACAACATCGTTTAGCAAACTTGTGCATTAATGGCACCGGTTCAGCCAGTTTTGCATCGACTTTCGTGCAGTAACGAAACGTTCCGAAACGTCCCAAAACATGAGTTTTGGGTCGAATAGAGTGGATCGGGTGCGTTCGTTGCGAAAATTCCGACGCAACTTCGTTCAGCGAACTTGTGCGTTAATTGCAACAGTTCGTCAAGCTTTGCATCAACTTTCGTGTAATGACTTAACGGTCTGAAACGCCCCAAAACATGAGTTTGGGTCAAACGGAGTGGATTGGGTGCGTTCATTGCGAAAAATACCGACGCAGCTTCGTTTGGCGAACTTGTGCGTCAATGGCACCAGTTCGGCCAGCTTTGCATCGACTCTCTTGCAGTAACGAAACATTCCGAAACGCACCAAAACATGAGTTTTGGGTCCAATGGAATGGATAGGGTGCATTCGTTGCCAAAAATTGCGACGCAAATTCGTTTAGCGAGCTTGTGCGTTAATGGCACCAGTTCGGCTAGTTTTGCATTCGACTTTTGTGCAGTAATAAAACGGTCCAAAACGCCCCAAAATATGAGTTTTGGGTCGAATGGAGTGGATCAGGTGCGTTCGTTGCGAAAAATTTCAACGCAACTTCGTTTAGCGAATTTGTGCGTTGATGGCACCAATTCGGCCAGTTTTGCATCGACTTTCGTGCAGTAACGAAATGGTCCGAAACACACCAAAACATGAGTTTTTGGTCGAACGGAGTGGATCGGGTGCGTTTGTTGCGAAAAAATGCGACGCAACTTCGTTTAGCGAACTTGTGCGTTAATGGCAAAAGTTTGGCAAGTTTTGCATCGACTTTCGTGCAGTAACGAAACGGTCCGAAACGCCCCAAAACATGAGTTTTGCGTCCATTGGAGTGGATGAGGTGCGTTCGTTGCGAAAAATTCCGACGCAACTTCGTGTAGCGAACTTGTGCGTTAATGGCACCGGATCAGCCAGTTTTGCGTCGACTTTCGTGTAGTAACGAAACGGTCCGAAACGTACCAAAACATGAGTGATGGGTCGTACAGAGTGGATCGGGTGCGTTCGTTGCGAAAAATTCCGTCGCAACTTCGTTTAGCGAACTTTTGCGTTAATGGCACCAGTTCGGCAAGCTTTGCATCGACTTTCGTGTAGTGACTTAACGGTCTGAAACGCCCCAAAACATGAGTTTTGGGTCGAACGGAGTGGATCGGGTGCGTTCATTGCGAAAAATGCCGACGCAGCTTCGTTTGGCGAACATGTGCGTCAATAGCTCTAGTTCGGCAAGCTTTGCATCGACTTTCATGCAGTAACGAAATATTCCGAAACGCACCAAAACATGAGTTTTGGGTCCAATGGAATGGATTGGGTGCGTTCGTTGTGAAAAATTGCGACGCAACTTCGTTTATCGAGCTTGTGCGTTAATGGCACCAGTTCGGCAAGTTTTGCATCGACTTTCGTGCAGTAACGAAATGGTCCGAAACACACCAAAACATGAGATTTGGGTCGAACGGAGTGGATCGGGTGCGTTCGTTGCGAAAGATTTTGACGCAACAATGTTTAGCGAATTTGTGCGTTGATGGCAAAAGTTCGGCCAGTTTTGCATCGACTTTCGTGCAGTAACGAAACGGTCCGAAACGTACAAAAATATGAGTTTTGGGTCGAACGGAGTAGATCGGGTGCGTTCGTTGCAAAAAAATGCGACGCAACTTCGTTTAGGGAACTTGTGCGTTAATGGCAAAAGTTCGGCCAGTTTTGCATCGACTTTTGTGCAGTAACGAAACGGTCCGAAACGCCCCAAAACACGAGTTTTGGGTCCAATGGAGTGGATCGGGTGAGTTCGTTGCGAAAAATTCCGGCGCAACTTCATTTAGCGAACTTGTGCGTTAATGGTACCAGTTCGGCAAGCTTTGCATCGACTTTCGTGGAGTGACTTAACGATCTGAAACGCCCCAAAACATGTGTTTTGGGTCCAACGGAGTGGATCGGGTGTGTTCGTTGCAAAAATTCCGACGCAACTTCGTTTAGCGAACATGTGCGTTAATGGCACCTATTCGGCCAGTTTTGCATCGAATTTTGTGCAGTAACGAAATGGTCCGAAACGTACCAAAACATGAGTTTTGGGTCGAAAGGTGGATCAGATGCGTTCGTTGCGAAAAATTCCGACGCAACTTCGTTTAGCGAACTTGTGCGTTAATGGCACCGGATCAGCCAGTTTTGCGTCGACTTTCGTGCAGTAACGAAACGGTCCGAAACGTACCAAAACATGAGTCATGGGTCGTACAGAGTGGATTGGGTGCGTTCATTGCTGAAAAATACCGACGCAGCTTCGTTTGGCGAACTTGTGCATCAATGGCACCAGTTCGGCCAGCTTTGCATCGACTCTCTTGCAGTAACGAAACATTCCGAAACGCACCAAAACATGAGTTTTGGGTCGAATGGAATGGATAGGGTGCATTCGTTGCCAAAAATTGCGACGCAACTTCGTTTAGCGAGTTTGTGCGTTAATGGCACCAGTTCGGCTAGTTTTGCATTCGACTTTTGTGCAGTAATAAAACGGTCCAAAACGCCCCAAAACATGAGTTTTGGGTCGAATGGAGTGGATCAGGTGCGTTCGTTGCGAAAAATTTCAACGCAACTTCGTTTAGCGAATTTGTGCGTTGATGGCACCAATTCGGCCAGTTTTGCATCGACTTTCGTGCAGTAACGAAATGGTCCGAAACACACCAAAACATGAGTTTTGGGTCGAACGGAGTGGTTCGGGTGCGTTCGTTGCGAAAAAATGCGACGCAACTTCGTTTAGCGAACTTGTGCGTTAATGGCAAAAGTTCGGCAAGTTTTGCATCGACTTTCGTGCAGTAACGAAACGGTCCGAAACGCCCCAAAACATGAGTTTTGCGTCCATTGGAGTGGATGAGGTGCGTTCGTTGCGAAAAATTCCGACGCAACTTCGTTTAGCGAACTTGTGCGTTAATGGCACCGGATCAGCCAGTTTTGCGTCGACTTTCGTGCAGTAACGAAACGGTCCGAAACGTACCAAAACATGAGTCATGGGTCGTACAGAGTGGATCGGGTGCGTTCGTTGCGAAAAATTCCGTCGCAACTTCGTTTCGTGAACTTGTGCGTTAATGGCACCAGTTCGGCAAGCTTTGCATCGACTTTCGTGTAGTGACTTAACGGTCTGAAACGCCCCAAAACATGTGTTTTGGGTCGAACGGAGTGGATCGGGTGCATTCGTTGTGAAAAATTCCGACGCAACTTCGTTTAGCGAACTTGTGCGTCAATGCCACCAGTTTGACCAGTTTTCCATCGACTTTCGTGCAGTAACAAAATGGTGCGAAACGCACCAAAACATGACTTTTGCGTCCATTGGAGTGGATGAGGTGCGTTCTTTGCGAAAAATTCCGACACAACATCGTTTAGCAAACTTGTGCATTAATGGCACCGGTTCAGCCAGTTTTGCATCGACTTTCGTGCAGTAACGAAACGTTCCGAAACGTCCCAAAACATGAGTTTTGGGTCGAATAGAGTGGATCGGGTGCGTTCGTTGCGAAAATTCCGACGCAACTTCGTTCAGCGAACTTGTGCGTTAATTGCAACAGTTCGTCAAGCTTTGCATCAACTTTCGTGTAATGACTTAACGGTCTGAAACGCCCCAAAACATGAGTTTGGGTCAAACGGAGTGGATTGGGTGCGTTCATTGCGAAAAATACCGACGCAGCTTCGTTTGGCGAACTTGTGCGTCAATGGCACCAGTTCGGCCAGCTTTGCATCGACTCTCTTGCAGTAACGAAACATTCCGAAACGCACCAAAACATGAGTTTTGGGTCGAATGGAATGGATAGGGTGCATTCGTTGCCAAAAATTGCGACGCAACTTCGTTTAGCGAGTTTGTGCGTTAATGGCACCAGTTCGGCTAGTTTTGCATTCGACTTTTGTGCAGTAATAAAACGGTCCAAAACGCCCCAAAACATGAGTTTTGGGTCGAATGGAGTGGATCAGGTGCGTTCGTTGCGAAAAATTTCAACGCAACTTCGTTTAGCGAATTTGTGCGTTGATGGCACCAATTCGGCCAGTTTTGCATCGACTTTCGTGCAGTAACGAAATGGTCCGAAACACACCAAAACATGAGTTTTGGGTCGAACGGAGTGGTTCGGGTGCGTTCGTTGCGAAAAAATGCGACGCAACTTCGTTTAGCGAACTTGTGCGTTAATGGCAAAAGTTCGGCAAGTTTTGCATCGACTTTCGTGCAGTAACGAAACGGTCCGAAACGCCCCAAAACATGAGTTTTGCGTCCATTGGAGTGGATGAGGTGCGTTCGTTGCGAAAAATTCCGACGCAACTTCGTTTAGCGAACTTGTGCGTTAATGGCACCGGATCAGCCAGTTTTGCGTCGACTTTCGTGCAGTAACGAAACGGTCCGAAACGTACCAAAACATGAGTCATGGGTCGTACAGAGTGGATCGGGTGCGTTCGTTGCGAAAAATTCCGTCGCAACTTCGTTTCGTGAACTTGTGCGTTAATGGCACCAGTTCGGCAAGCTTTGCATCGACTTTCGTGTAGTGACTTAACGGTCTGAAACGCCCCAAAACATGTGTTTTGGGTCGAACGGAGTGGATCGGGTGCATTCGTTGTGAAAAATTCCGACGCAACTTCGTTTAGCGAACTTGTGCGTCAATGCCACCAGTTTGACCAGTTTTCCATCGACTTTCGTGCAGTAACAAAATGGTGCGAAACGCACCAAAACATGACTTTTGCGTCCATTGGAGTGGATGAGGTGCGTTCTTTGCGAAAAATTCCGACACAACATCGTTTAGCAAACTTGTGCATTAATGGCACCGGTTCAGCCAGTTTTGCATCGACTTTCGTGCAGTAACGAAACGTTCCGAAACGTCCCAAAACATGAGTTTTGGGTCGAATAGAGTGGATCGGGTGCGTTCGTTGCGAAAATTCCGACGCAACTTCGTTCAGCGAACTTGTGCGTTAATTGCAACAGTTCGTCAAGCTTTGCATCAACTTTCGTGTAATGACTTAACGGTCTGAAACGCCCCAAAACATGAGTTTGGGTCAAACGGAGTGGATTGGGTGCGTTCATTGCGAAAAATACCGACGCAGCTTCGTTTGGCGAACTTGTGCGTCAATGGCACCAGTTCGGCCAGCTTTGCATCGACTCTCTTGCAGTAACGAAACATTCCGAAACGCACCAAAACATGAGTTTTGGGTCCAATGGAATGGATAGGGTGCATTCGTTGCCAAAAATTGCGACGCAAATTCGTTTAGCGAGCTTGTGCGTTAATGGCACCAGTTCGGCTAGTTTTGCATTCGACTTTTGTGCAGTAATAAAACGGTCCAAAACGCCCCAAAATATGAGTTTTGGGTCGAATGGAGTGGATCAGGTGCGTTCGTTGCGAAAAATTTCAACGCAACTTCGTTTAGCGAATTTGTGCGTTGATGGCACCAATTCGGCCAGTTTTGCATCGACTTTCGTGCAGTAACGAAATGGTCCGAAACACACCAAAACATGAGTTTTTGGTCGAACGGAGTGGATCGGGTGCGTTTGTTGCGAAAAAATGCGACGCAACTTCGTTTAGCGAACTTGTGCGTTAATGGCAAAAGTTTGGCAAGTTTTGCATCGACTTTCGTGCAGTAACGAAACGGTCCGAAACGCCCCAAAACATGAGTTTTGCGTCCATTGGAGTGGATGAGGTGCGTTCGTTGCGAAAAATTCCGACGCAACTTCGTGTAGCGAACTTGTGCGTTAATGGCACCGGATCAGCCAGTTTTGCGTCGACTTTCGTGTAGTAACGAAACGGTCCGAAACGTACCAAAACATGAGTGATGGGTCGTACAGAGTGGATCGGGTGCGTTCGTTGCGAAAAATTCCGTCGCAACTTCGTTTAGCGAACTTTTGCGTTAATGGCACCAGTTCGGCAAGCTTTGCATCGACTTTCGTGTAGTGACTTAACGGTCTGAAACGCCCCAAAACATGAGTTTTGGGTCGAACGGAGTGGATCGGGTGCGTTCATTGCGAAAAATGCCGACGCAGCTTCGTTTGGCGAACATGTGCGTCAATAGCTCTAGTTCGGCAAGCTTTGCATCGACTTTCATGCAGTAACGAAATATTCCGAAACGCACCAAAACATGAGTTTTGGGTCCAATGGAATGGATTGGGTGCGTTCGTTGTGAAAAATTGCGACGCAACTTCGTTTATCGAGCTTGTGCGTTAATGGCACCAGTTCGGCAAGTTTTGCATCGACTTTCGTGCAGTAACGAAATGGTCCGAAACACACCAAAACATGAGATTTGGGTCGAACGGAGTGGATCGGGTGCGTTCGTTGCGAAAGATTTTGACGCAACAATGTTTAGCGAATTTGTGCGTTGATGGCAAAAGTTCGGCCAGTTTTGCATCGACTTTCGTGCAGTAACGAAACGGTCCGAAACGTACAAAAATATGAGTTTTGGGTCGAACGGAGTAGATCGGGTGCGTTCGTTGCAAAAAAATGCGACGCAACTTCGTTTAGGGAACTTGTGCGTTAATGGCAAAAGTTCGGCCAGTTTTGCATCGACTTTTGTGCAGTAACGAAACGGTCCGAAACGCCCCAAAACACGAGTTTTGGGTCCAATGGAGTGGATCGGGTGAGTTCGTTGCGAAAAATTCCGGCGCAACTTCATTTAGCGAACTTGTGCGTTAATGGTACCAGTTCGGCAAGCTTTGCATCGACTTTCGTGGAGTGACTTAACGATCTGAAACGCCCCAAAACATGTGTTTTGGGTCCAACGGAGTGGATCGGGTGTGTTCGTTGCAAAAATTCCGACGCAACTTCGTTTAGCGAACATGTGCGTTAATGGCACCTATTCGGCCAGTTTTGCATCGAATTTTGTGCAGTAACGAAATGGTCCGAAACGTACCAAAACATGAGTTTTGGGTCGAAAGGTGGATCAGATGCGTTCGTTGCGAAAAATTCCGACGCAACTTCGTTTAGCGAACTTGTGCGTTAATGGCACCGGATCAGCCAGTTTTGCGTCGACTTTCGTGCAGTAACGAAACGGTCCGAAACGTACCAAAACATGAGTCATGGGTCGTACAGAGTGGATTGGGTGCGTTCATTGCTGAAAAATACCGACGCAGCTTCGTTTGGCGAACTTGTGCATCAATGGCACCAGTTCGGCCAGCTTTGCATCGACTCTCTTGCAGTAACGAAACATTCCGAAACGCACCAAAACATGAGTTTTGGGTCGAATGGAATGGATAGGGTGCATTCGTTGCCAAAAATTGCGACGCAACTTCGTTTAGCGAGTTTGTGCGTTAATGGCACCAGTTCGGCTAGTTTTGCATTCGACTTTTGTGCAGTAATAAAACGGTCCAAAACGCCCCAAAACATGAGTTTTGGGTCGAATGGAGTGGATCAGGTGCGTTCGTTGCGAAAAATTTCAACGCAACTTCGTTTAGCGAATTTGTGCGTTGATGGCACCAATTCGGCCAGTTTTGCATCGACTTTCGTGCAGTAACGAAATGGTCCGAAACACACCAAAACATGAGTTTTGGGTCGAACGGAGTGGTTCGGGTGCGTTCGTTGCGAAAAAATGCGACGCAACTTCGTTTAGCGAACTTGTGCGTTAATGGCAAAAGTTCGGCAAGTTTTGCATCGACTTTCGTGCAGTAACGAAACGGTCCGAAACGCCCCAAAACATGAGTTTTGCGTCCATTGGAGTGGATGAGGTGCGTTCGTTGCGAAAAATTCCGACGCAACTTCGTTTAGCGAACTTGTGCGTTAATGGCACCGGATCAGCCAGTTTTGCGTCGACTTTCGTGCAGTAACGAAACGGTCCGAAACGTACCAAAACATGAGTCATGGGTCGTACAGAGTGGATCGGGTGCGTTCGTTGCGAAAAATTCCGTCGCAACTTCGTTTCGTGAACTTGTGCGTTAATGGCACCAGTTCGGCAAGCTTTGCATCGACTTTCGTGTAGTGACTTAACGGTCTGAAACGCCCCAAAACATGAGTTTTGGGTCGAACGGAGTGGATCGGGTGCGTTCATTGCGAAAAATACCGACGCAGCTTCGTTTGGTGAACATGTGCGTCAATAGCTCTAGTTCGGCAAGCTTTGCATCGACTTTCATGCAGTAACGAAATATTCCGAAACGCACCAAAACATGAGTTTTGGGTCCAATGGAATGGATTGGGTGCGTTTGTTGTGAAAAATTGTGACGCAACTTCGTTTATCGAGCTTGTGCGTTAATGGCACCAATTCGGCAAGTTTTGCATCGACTTTCGTGCAGTAACGAAATGGTCCGAAACACACCAAAACATGAGTTTTGGGTCGAACGGAGTGGATCGGGTGCGTTCGTTGCGAAAGATTTCGACGCAACAATGTTTAGCGAATTTGTGCGTTGATGGCAAAAGTTCGGCCAGTTTTGCATCGACTTTCGTGCAGTAACGAAACGGTCCGAAACGTACAAAAATATGAGTTTTGGGTCGAACAGAGTAGATCGGGTGCGTTCGTTGCAAAAAAATGCGACGCAACTTCGTTTAGCGAACTTGTGCGTTAATGGCAAAAGTTCGGCCAGTTTTGCATCGACTTTCGTGCAGTAACGAAACGGTCCGAAACGCCCCAAAACACGAGTTTTGGGTCCAATGGAGTGGATCGGGTGAGTTCGTTGCGAAAAATTCCGGCGCAACTTCGTTTAGCGAACTTGTGCGTTAATGGTACCAGTTCGGCAAGCTTTGCATCGACTTTCGTGGAGTGACTTAACGATCTGAAACGCCCCAAAACATGTGTTTTGGGTCCAACGGAGTGGATCGGGTGTGTTCGTTGCAAAAATTCCGACGCAACTTCGTTTAGCGAACATGTGCGTTAATGGCACCTATTCGGCCAGTTTTGCATCGAATTTTGTGCAGTAACGAAACGGTCCGAAACGTACCAAAACATGAGTTTTGGGTCGAAAGGTGGATCAGATGCGTTCGTTGCGAAAAATTCCGACGCAACTTCGTTTAGCGAACTTGTGCGTTAATGGCACCGGATCAGCCAGTTTTGCGTCGACTTTCGTGCAGTAACGAAACGGTCCGAAACGTACCAAAACATGAGTCATGGGTCGTACAGAGTGGATCGGGTGCGTTCGTTGCGAAAAATTCCATCGCAACTTCGTTTAGCGAACTTGTGCGTTAATGGCACCAGTTCGGCAAGCTTTGCATCGACTTTCGTGTAGTGACTTAACGGTCTGAGACGCCCCAAAACATGAGTTTTGGGTCGGACGGAGTGGATCGGGTGCGTTCATTGCGAAAAATGCCGACGCAGCTTCGTTTGGCGAACATGTGCGTCAATAGCTCCAGTTCGGCCAGCTTTGCATCGACTTTCGTGCAGTAACAAAACATTCCGAAACGCACCTTAACATGAGTTTTGGGTCCAATGGAATGGATTGGGTGCGTTCGTTGTGAAAAATTGCGACGCAACTTCGTTTATCGAGCTTGTGCGTTAATGGCACCAGTTCGGCAAGTTTTGCATCGACTTTCGTGCAGTAACGAAATGGTCCGAAACACACCAAAACATGAGTTTTGGGTCGAACGGAGTGGATCGGGTGCGTTCGTTGCGAAAGATTTCGACGCAACAATGTTTAGCGAATTTGTGCGTTGATGGCAAAAGTTCGGCCAGTTTTGCATCGACTTTCGTGCAGTAACGAAACGGTCCGAAACGTACAAAAATATGAGTTTTGGGTCGAACAGAGTAGATCGGGTGCGTTCGTTGCAAAAAAATGCGACGCAACTTCGTTTAGCGAACTTGTGCGTTAATGGCAAAAGTTCGGCCAGTTTTGCATCGACTTTCGTGCAGTAACGAAACGGTCCGAAACGCCCCAAAACACGAGTTTTGGGTCCAATGGAGTGGATCGGGTGAGTTCGTTGCGAAAAATTCCGGCGCAACTTCGTTTAGCGAACTTGTGCGTTAATGGTACCAGTTCGGCAAGCTTTGCATCGACTTTCGTGGAGTGACTTAACGATCTGAAACGCCCCAAAACATGTGTTTTGGGTCCAACGGAGTGGATCGGGTGTGTTCGTTGCAAAAATTCCGACGCAACTTCGTTTAGCGAACATGTGCGTTAATGGCACCTATTCGGCCAGTTTTGCATCGAATTTTGTGCAGTAACGAAACGGTCCGAAACGTACCAAAACATGAGTTTTGGGTCGAAAGGTGGATCAGATGCGTTCGTTGCGAAAAATTCCGACGCAACTTCGTTTAGCGAACTTGTGCGTTAATGGCACCGGATCAGCCAGTTTTGCGTCGACTTTCGTGTAATGACTTAACGGTCTGAAACGCCCCAAAACATGAGTTTGGGTCAAACGGAGTGGATTGGGTGCGTTCATTGCGAAAAATACCGACGCAGCTTCGTTTGGCGAACTTGTGCGTCAATGGCACCAGTTCGGCCAGCTTTGCATCGACTCTCTTGCAGTAACGAAACATTCCGAACGCACCAAAACATGAGTTTTGGGTCCAATGGAATGGATAGGGTGCATTCGTTGCCAAAAATTGCGACGCAACTTCGTTTAGCGAGCTTGTGTGTTAATGGCACCAGTTCGGCTAGTTTTGCATTCGACTTTCGTTCAGTAATAAAATGGTCCAAAACGCCCCAAAACATGAGTTTTGGGTCGAATGGAGTGGATCAGGTGCGTTCGTTGCGAAAAATTTCAACGCAACTTCATTTAGCGAATTTGTGCGTTGATGGCACCAATTCGGCCAGTTTTGCATCGACTTTCGTGCAGTAACGAAATGGTCCGAAACACACCAAAACATAAGTTTTGGGTCGAACGGAGTGGATCGGGTGCGTTCGTTGCGAAAAAATGCGACGCAACTTCGTTTAGCGAACTTGTGCGTTAATGGCAAAAGTTCGGCGAGTTTTGCATCGACTTTCGTGCAGTAAGGAAACGGTCCGAAACGCCCCAAAACATGAGTTTTGCGTCCATTGGAGTGGATGAGGTGCGTTCGTTGCGAAAAATTCCGACGCAACTTCGTTTACCGAACTTGTGCGTTAATGGCACCGGATCAGCCAGTTTTGCGTCGACTTTCGTGCGGTAACGAAACGGTCCGAAACGTACCAAAACATGAGTCATGGGTCGTACAGAGTGGATCGGGTGCGTTCGTTGCGAAAAATTCCGTCGCAACTTCGTTTAGCGAACTTGTGCGTTAATGGCACCAGCTCGGCAAGCTTTGCATCGACTTTCGTGTAGTGACTTAACGGTCTGAGATGCCCCAAAACATGAGTTTTGGGTCGGACGGAGTGGATCGGGTGCGTTCATTGCGAAAAATGCTGACGCAGCTTCGTTTGGCGAACATGTGCGTCAATAGCTCCAGTTCGGCCAGCTTTGCATCGACTTTCGTGCAGTAACGAAACATTTCGAAACGCACCTTAACATGAGTTTTGGGTCCAATGGAATGGATTGGGTGCGTTCGTTGTGAAAAATTGCGACGCAACTTCGTTTATCGAGCTTGTGCGTTAATGGCACCAGTTCGGCAAGTTTTGCATCAACTTTCGTGCAATAACGAAATGGTCCGAAACACACCAAAACATGAGTTTTGGGTCGAACGGAGTGGATCGGGTGCGTTCGTTGCGAAAGATTTCAACGCAACAATGTTTAGCGAATTTGTGCGTTGATGGCAAAAGTTCGGTCAGTTTTGCATCGACTTTCGTGGAGTAACGAAACGGTCCGAAACGTACCAAAACATGAGTTTTGGGTCGAACGGAGTAGATCGGGTGCGTTCGTTGCAAAAAAAATGCGACGCAACTTCGTTTAGCGAACTTGTGTGTTAATGGCAAAAGTTCGGCCAGTTTTGCAT
Organism: Panicum miliaceum; assembly: GCA_032594955.1. NCBI lineage: Eukaryota > Viridiplantae > Streptophyta > Magnoliopsida > Poales > Poaceae > Panicum > Panicum miliaceum. The sequence goes on along the minus strand of CM064072.1, from coordinate 16,976,852 downwards.
CGACTTTCGTGCAGTAACGAAACGGTCCGAAACGCCCCAAAACACGAGTTTTGGGTCCAATGGAGTGGATCGGGTGAGTTCGTTGCGAAAAATTCCGGCGCAACTTCGTTTAGCGAACTTGTGCGTTTATGGTACCAATTCGGCAAGCTTTGCATCGACTTTCGTGGAGTGACTTAACGATCGGAAACGCCCCAAAACATGTGTTTTGGGTCCAACAGAGTGGATCGGGTGTGTTCGTTGCAAAAATTCCGACGCAACTTCGTTTAGCGAACATGTGCGTTAATGGCACCTATTCGGCCAGTTTTGCATCGAATTTTGTGCAGTAACGAAACGGTCCGAAACGTACCAAAACATGAGTTTTGGGTCGAAAGGTGGATCAGATGCGTTCGTTGCAAAAAATTCCGACGCAACTTCGTTTAGCGAACTTGTGCGTTAATGGCACCGGATCAGCCAGTTTTGCGTCGACTTTCGTGCAGTAACGAAACGGTCCGAAACGTACCAAAACATGAGTCATGGGTCGTACAGAGTGGATCGGGTGCGTTCGTTGCGAAAAATTCCGTCGCAACTTCGTTTAGCGAACTTGTGCGTTAATGGCACCAGTTCGGCAAGCTTTGCATCGACTTTCGTGTAGTGACTTAACGGTCTGAGACGCCCCAAAACATGAGTTTTGGGTCGGACGGAGTGGATCGGGTGCGTTCATTGCGAAAAATGCCGACTCAGCTTCGTTTGGCGAACATGTGCGTCAATAGCTCCAGTTCGGCCAGCTTTGCATCGACTTTCGTGCAGTAACGAAACATTCCGAAACGCACCTTAACATGAGTTTTGGGTCCAATGGAATGGATTGGGTGCGTTCGTTGTGAAAAATTGCGACGCAACTTCGTTTATCGAGCTTGTGCGTTAATGGCACCAGTTCGGCAAGTTTTGCATCGACTTTCGTGCAGTAACGAAATGGTCCGAAACACACCAAAACATGAGTTTTGGGTCGAACGGAGTGGATCGGGTGCGTTCGTTGCGAAAGATTTCGACGCAACAATGTTTAGCGAATTTGTGCGTTGATGGCAAAAGTTCGGCCAGTTTTGCATCGACTTTCGTGCAGTAACGAAACGGTCCGAAACGTACAAAAATATGAGTTTTGGGTCGAACAGAGTAGATCGGGTGCGTTCGTTGCAAAAAAATGCGACGCAACTTCGTTTAGCGAACTTGTGCGTTAATGGCAAAAGTTCGGCCAGTTTTGCATCGACTTTCGTGCAGTAACGAAACGGTCCGAAACGCCCCAAAACACGAGTTTTGGGTCCAATGGAGTGGATCGGGTGAATTCGTTGCGAAAAATTCCGGCGCAACTTCGTTTAGCGAACTTGTGCGTTAATGGTACCAGTTCGGCAAGCTTTGCATCGACTTTCGTGGAGTGACTTAACGATCTGAAACGCCCCAAAACATGTGTTTTGGGTCCAACGGAGTGGATCGGGTGTGTTCGTTGCAAAAATTCCGACGCAACTTCGTTTAGCGAACATGTGCGTTAATGGCACCTATTCGGCCAGTTTTGCATCGAATTTTGTGCAGTAACGAAACGGTCCGAAACGTACCGAAACATGAGTTTTGGGTCGAAATGTGGATCAGATGCGTTCGTTGCGAAAAATTCCGACGCAACTTCGTTTAGCGAACTTGTGCGTTAATGGCACCGGATCAGCCAGTTTTGCGTCGACTTTCGTGCAGTAACGAAACGGTCCGAAACGTACCAAAACATGAGTCATGGGTCGTACAGAGTGGATTGGGTGCGTTCATTGCGAAAAATACCGACGCAGCTTCGTTTGGCGAACTTGTGCGTCAATGGCACCAGTTCGGCCAGCTTTGCATCGACTCTCTTGCAGTAACGAAACATTCCGAAACGCACCAAAACATGAGTTTTGGGTCCAATGGAATGGATAGGGTGCATTCGTTGCCAAAAATTGCGACGCAACTTCGTTTAGCGAGCTTGTGTGTTAATGGCACCAGTTCGGCTAGTTTTGCATTCGACTTTCGTGCAGTAATAAAATGGTCCAAAACGCCCCAAAACATGAGTTTTGGGTCGAATGGAGTGGATCAGGTGCGTTCGTTGCGAAAAATTTCAACGCAACTTCATTTAGCGAATTTGTGCGTTGATGGCACCAATTCGGCCAGTTTTGCATCGACTTTCGTGCAGTAACGAAATGGTCCGAAACACACCAAAACATAAGTTTTGGGTCGAACGGAGTGGATCGGGTGCGTTCGTTGCGAAAAAATGCGACGCAACTTCGTTTAGCGAACTTGTGCGTTAATGGCAAAAGTTCGGCGAGTTTTGCATCGACTTTTGTGCAGTAACGAAACGGTCCGAAACGCCCCAAAACATGAGTTTTGCGTTCATTGGAGTGGATGAGGTGCGTTCGTTGCGAAAAATTACGACGCAACTTCGTTTAACGAACTTGTGCGTTAATGGCACCGGATCAGCCAGTTTTGCGTCGACTTTCGTGCGGTAACGAAACGGTCCGAAACGTACCAAAACATGAGTCATGGGTCGTACAGAGTGGATCGGGTGCGTTCGTTGCGAAAAATTCCGTCGCAACTTCATTTAGCGAACTTGTGCGTTAATGGCACCAGTTCGGCAAGCTTTGCATCGACTTTCGTGTAGTGACTTAACGGTCTGAGACGCCCCAAAACATGAGTTTTGGGTCGGACGGAGTGGATCGGGTGCGTTCATTGCGAAAAATGCCGACGCAGCTTCGTTTGGCGAACATGTGCGTCAATAGCTTCAGTTCGGCTAGCTTTGCATCGACTTTCGTGCAGTAACGAAACATTCCGAAACGCACCTTAACATGAGTTTTGGGTCCAATGGAATGGATTGGGTGCGTTCGTTGTGAAAAATTGCGACGCAACTTCGTTTATCGAGCTTGTGCGTTAATGGCACCAGTTCGGCAAGTTTTGCATCAACTTTCGTGCAATAACGAAATGGTCCGAAACACACCAAAACATGAGTTTTGGGTCGAACGGAGTGGATCGGGTGCGTTCGTTGCGAAAGATTTCAACGCAACAATGTTTAGCGAATTTGTGCGTTGATGGCAAAAGTTCGGTCAGTTTTGCATCGACTTTCGTGGAGTTACGAAACGGTCCGAAACGTACCAAAACATGAGTTTTGGGTCGAACGGAGTAGATCGGGTGCGTTCGTTGCAAAAAAATGCGACGCAACTTCGTTTAGCGAACTTGTGTGTTAATGGCAAAAGTTCGGCCAGTTTTGCATCGACTTTCGTGCAGTAACGAAACGGTCCGAACAGCCCCAAAACACGAGTTTTGGGTCCAATGGAGTGGATCGGGTGAGTTCGTTGTGAAAAATTCCGGCGCAACTTCGTTTAGCGAACTTGTGCGTTAATGGCACTAGTTCGGCAAGCTTTGCATCGACTTTCGTGGAGTGACTTAACGATCTGAAACGCCCCAAAACATGAGTTTTGCATCCTTTGGAGTGGATGAGGTGCGTTCGTTGCAAAAATTCTGACGCTACTTCGTTTAGCGAACATGTGCGTTAATGGCACCTATTCGGCCAGTTTTGCATCGAATTTTGTGCAGTAACGAAACGTTCCGAAACGTCCCAAAACATGAGTTTTGGGTCGAACAAAGTGGATCGGGTGCGTTCGTTGCGAAAAATTCCGACGCAACTTCGTTCAGCGAACTTGTGCGTTAATTGCACCAGTTCGGCATGCTTTGCATCAACTTTCGTGTAATGACTTAACGGTCTGAAACGCCCCAAAACATGAGTTTGGGTCAAACGGAGTGGATTGGGTGCGTGCATTGCGAAAAATACCGATGCAGCTTCGTTTGGCGAACTTGTGCGTCAATGGCACCAGTTCGGCCAGCTTTGCATCGACTCTCTTGCAGTAACGAAACATTCCAAAACGCACCAAAACATGAGTTTTGGGTCCAATGGAATTGATTGGGTGCATTCGTTGCCAAAATTGCAGCGCAACTTCGTTTAGCGAGCTTGTGCGTTAATGGCACCAGTTCGGCTAGTTTTGCATTCGACTTTCGTGCAGTAATAAAACGGTCCGAAACGCCCCAAAACATGAGGTTTGGGTCGAATGGAGTGGATCAGGTGCGTTCGTTGCGAAAAATTTCAACGCAACTTCGTTTAGCGAATTTGTGCGTTGATGGCACCAATTCCGCCAGTTTTGCATCGACTTTTGTGCAGTAACGAAATGGTCTGAAACACACCAAAACATGAGTTTTGGGTCGAATGGAGTGGATCGGGTGCGTTCGTTGCGAAAAAATGCGACGCAACTTCGTTTAGCGAACTTGTGCGTTAATGGCAAAAGTTCGGCAAGTTTTGCATCGACTTTCGTGCAGTAACGAAACGGTCCGAAACGCCCCAAATCATGAGTTTTGCGTCCATTGGAGTGGATGAGGTGCGTTCGTTGCGTAAAATTCCGACACAACTTCGTTTAGCGAACTTGTGCATTAATGGCACCGGTTCGGCCAGTTTTGCATCGACTTTCGTGCATTAACGAAACGTTCCGAAACGTCCCAAAACATGAGTTTTGGGTCGAACAGAGTGGATCGGGTGCGTTCGTTGCGAAAAATTCCGACGCAGCTTCGTTTAGCGAATTTGTGCGTCAATGGCACCAATATGGCAAGTTTTGCATCGACTTTCGTGCAGTGACTTAACAGTTTGAAACGCCCCAAAACATGAGTTTTGGGTCGAACGAAGTTGATCGGGTGCGTTCGCTGCGAAAAATTCCGACGCAGATTCGTTTGGCGAACTTGTGCGTCAGGGGCACCAGTTCCGCCAGTTTTGCATCGACTTTCGTGCAGTAACGAAAGGTTCCGAAATGTCCCAAAACATGAGTTTGGGTCCAATGGAATGGATTGGGTGCGTTCGTTGCGAAAAATTGCGACGCAACTTCGTTTAGCGAGCTTTGTGCGTTAATGGCACCACTTCGGCAAGTTTTGCATCGACTTTCGTGCAATAACGAAATGGTCCGAAACACACCAAGACATGAGTTTTTGGTCGAACGGAGTGGATCGGGTGCGTTCGTTGTGAAAAATTTCGACACAACATCGTTTAGCGAACTTGTGCATTAATGGCATCGGTTCGGCCAGTTTTGCATCGACTTTCATGCACTAACGACATATTCCGAAACGCACCAAAATATGAGTTTTGGGTCCAATGGAATGGATTGGGTGCGTTCGTTGCGAAAAATTCCGACGCAACTTCGTTTAGCGAACTTGTGCGTTAATGGCACCGGATCAGCCAGTTTTGCGTCGACTTTCGTGCAGTAACGGAACGGTCCGAAACGTACCAAAACATGAGTCTTGGGTCGTACAGAGTGGATTGGGTGCGTTCGTTGCGAAAAAATTCCGACGCAACTTCGTTTAGTGAACAAGTGTGTTAATGGCACCAGTTCGGCAAGCTTGCCATCGACTTTCGTGCAGTAACTTAACGGTCTCAAACGCACCTAAACATGAGTTTTGGGTCGAACGGAGTGGATTGGGTGCGTTCGTTGCGAAAAATTGCGACGCAACTTCGTTTAGCGATCTTGTGCGTTAATGGCACCAGTTCGGCAAGTTTTGCATCGACTTTCGTGCAGTAACGAAATGGTCCGAAACACACCAAAACATGAGTTTTGGGTCGAACGGAGTGGATTGAGTGCGTTCGTTGTGAAAAATTTCGACGCAACATCGTTTAGCGAATTTGTGCGTTGGTGGCAAAAGTTCGGCCAATTTTGCATCGAGTTTCGTGCAGTAACGAAACGGTCCCAAACGTACCAAAACATGAGTTTTGGGTCAAACGGAGCAGATCGGGTGCGTTCGTTGCAAAAAAATGCAACGCAACTTCGTCTAGCGAACTTGTGCGTTAATGGCAAAAGTTTGGCCAGTTTTGCATCGACCTTCGTGCAGTAACGAAACGGTCCGAAACGCCCCAAAACACGAGTTTTGGGTCCAATGGAGTGGATCGGGTGAGTTCGTTGCGAAAAATTCCGGAGCAACTTCGTTTAGCGAACTTGTGCGTTAATGGCACCAGTTCGGCAAGCTTTGCATCGACTTTCGTGTAGTGACTTAACGGTATGAAACGCCCCAAAACATGTGTTTTGGGTCGAACGGAGTGGATCGGGTGCATTCGTTGAGAAAAATTCCGACGCAATTTCGTTTAGCGAACTTGTGCGTCAATGGCACCAGTTTGGCCAGTTTTCCATCGACTTTCGTGCAGTAACGAAACGGTCCGAAACGCACCAAAACATGAGTTTTGCGTCCATTGGAGTGGATGAGGTGCGTTCGTTGCGAAAAATTCCGACACAACTTCGTTTAGCGAACTTGTGCATTAATGGCACCGGTTCGGCCAGTTTTGCATCGACTTTCGTGCAGTAACGAAACGTTCCGAAACATCCCAAAACATGAGTCTTGGGTCGAACAGAGTGGATCGGATGCGTTCGTTGTGAAAAATTCCGACGCAACTTCGTTCAGCGAACTTGTGCGTTAATTGCACCAGTTCGGCAAGCTTTGCATCAACTTTTGTGTAATGACTTAACGGTCTGAAACGCCCCAAAACATGAGTTTGGGTCAAACGGAGTGGATTGGGTGCGTTCATTGCGAAAAATACCGACGCAGCTTCGTTTGGCGAACTTGTGCGTCAATGGCACCAGTTCGGCCAGCTTTGCATCGACTCTCTTGCAGTAACGAAACATTCCAAAACGCACCAAAACATGAGTTTTGGGTCCAATGGAATGGATTGGGTGCATTCGTTGCCAAAAATTGCAACGCAACTTCGTTTAGCGTACTTGTGTGTTAATGGCACCAGTACGGCAAGCTTTGCATCGACTTTCGTGTAGTGACTTAACGGTCTGAAACGCCCCAAAACATGTGTTTTGGGTCGAACAGAGTGGATCGGGTGCATTCGTTGCGAAAAATTCCGACGCAACTTGGTTTAGCGAACTTGTGCGTCAATGGCACCAGTTTGGCCAGTTTTCCATCGACTTTCGTGCAGTAACGAAACGGTCCGAAACGCACCAAAACATGAGTTTTGCGTCCATTGGAGTGGATGAAGTGCGTTCGTTGCGAAAAATTCCGACACAACTTCGTTTAGCGAACTTGTGCATTAATGGCACCGGTTCGGCCAGTTTTGCATCGACTTTCGTGCAGTAACAAAACGTTCCGAAACGTCCCAAAACATGAGTTTTGGGTGGAACAGAGTGGATCGGGTGCGTTCGTTGCGAAAAATTCCGACGCAACTTCGTTCAGCGAACTTGTGCGTTAATTGCACCAGTTCGGCAAGCTTTGCATCGACTTTCGTGTAGTGACTTAACGGTCTGAAAAGCCCCAAAACATGTGTTTTGGGTCGAACGGAGTGGATCGGGTGCATTCGTTGAGAAAAATTCCGACGCAATTTCGTTTAGCGAACTTGTGCGTCAATGGCACCAGTTTGGCCAGTTTTCCATCGACTCTCTTGCAGTAACGAAACATTCTAAAACGCACCAAAACATGAGTTTTGGGTCCAATGGAATGGATTGGGTGCATTCGTTGCCAAAAATTGCAACGCAACTTAGTTTAGCGTACTTGTGTGTTAATGGCACCAGTACGGTAAGCTTTGCATTGACTTTCGTGTAGTGACTTAACGGTCTAAAACGCCCCAAAACATGTGTTTTGGGTCGAACGGAGTGGATCGGGTGCATTCGTTGCGAAAAATTCCGACGCAACTTCGTTTAGCGAACTTGTGCGTCAATGGCACCAGTTTGGCCAGTTTTCCATCGACTTTCGTGCAGTAACGAAACGGTCCAAAATGCACAAAAACATGAGTTTTGCGTCCATTGGAGTGGATGAGGTGCATTCGTTGCGAAAAATTCCGACACAACTTCGTTTAGCGAACTTGTGCATTAATGGCACCGGTTCGGCCAGTTTTGCATCGACTTTCGTGCAGTAACGAAACGTTCTGAAACGTCCCAAAACATGAGTTTTGGGTCGAACAGAGTGGATCGGGTGCGTTCATTGCGAAAAAATCCGACGCAACTTCGTTCAGCGAACTTGTGCGTTAATTGCACCAGTTCGGCAAGCTTTGCATCAACTTTTGTGTAATGACTTAACGGTCTGAAACACCCCAAAACATGAGTTTGGGTCAAACGGAGTGGATTGGGTGCGTTCATTGCGCAAAATACCGACGCAGCTTCGTTTGGCGAACTTGTGCGTCAATGGCACCAGTTCGGCCAGCTTTGCATCAACTCTCTTGCAGTAACGAAACATTCCAAAACGCACCAAAACATGAGTTTTGGGTCCAATGGAATGGATTGGGTGCATTCGTTGCAAAAAATTGCAACGCAACTTCGTTTAGCGAGCTTGTGCGTTAATGGCACCAGTTCGGCTACTTTTGCATTCAACTTTCGTGCAGTAATAAAACGGTCCGAAACGCCCCAAAACATGAGTTTTGGGTCGAATGGAGTGGATCAGGTGCGTTCGTTGCGAAAAATTTCAACGCAACTTCGTTTAGCGAATTTGTGCGTTGATGGCACCAATTCAGCCAGTTTTGCATCGACTTTTGTGCAGTAACGAAATGGTCCGAAACACACCAAAACATGAGTTTTGGGTCAAACGGAGTGGATCGGGTGCGTTCGTTGCGAAAAAATGCGACGCAACTTCGTTTAGCGAACTTGTGCGTTAATGGCAAAAGTTCGGCAAGTTTTGCATCGACTTTCGTGCAGTAACGAAACGGTCCGAAACGCCCCAAATCATGAGTTTTGCGTCCATTGGAGTGGATGAGGTGCGTTCGTTGCATAAAATTCCGACACAACTTCGTTTAGCGAACTTGTGCATTAATGGCACCGGTTCGGCCAATTTTGCATCGACTTTCGTGCATTAACGAAACGTTCCGAAACGTCCCAAAACATGAGTTTTGGGTCGAACAGAGTGGATCGGGTGCGTTCGTTGCGAAAAATTCCGACGCAGCTTCGTTTAGCGAATTTGTGCGTCAATGGCACCAATATGGCAAGTTTTGCATCGACTTTCGTGCAGTGACTTAACAGTTTGAAACGCCCCAAAACATGAGTTTTGGGTCGAACGAAGTTGATCGGGTGCGTTCGCTGGGAAAAATTCCGACGCAGATTCGTTTAGCGAAATTGTGCGTCCGGGGCACCAGTTCCGCCAGTTTTGCATCGACTTTCGTGCAGTAACGAAAGGTTCCGAAACGTCCCAAAACATGAGTTTGGGTCCAATGGAATGGATTGGGTGCGTTCGTTGCGAAAAATTGCGACGCAACTTCGTTTAGCGAGCTTGTGCGTTAATGGCACCACTTCGGCAAGTTTTGCATCGACTTTCGTGCAATAACGAAATGGTCCGAAACACACCAAGACATGAGTTTTTGGTCGAACGGAGTGGATCGGGTGCGTTCGTTGCGAAAAATTTCGACACAACATCGTTTAGCGAACTTGTGCATTAATGGCATCGGTTCGGCCAGTTTTGCATCGACTTTCGTGCAGTAACGACACATTCCGAAACGCACCAAAACATGAGTTTTGGGTCCAATGGAATGGATTGGGTGCGTTCGTTGCGAAAAATTGCGACGCAACTTCGTTTAGCGAGCTTGTGCTTTAATGGCACCAGTTCGGCAAGTTTTGCATTCGACTTTCGTGCAGTAATAAAACGGTCCGAAATGCCCCAAAACATGAGTTTTGGGTTGAATGGAGTGGATCAGGTGCGTTCGTTGCGAAAAATTCCGACGCAACTTCGTTTAGCGAACTTGTGCGTTAATGGCACCGGATCAGCCAGTTTTGCGTCGACTTTCGTGCAGTAACGAAACGGTCCGAAACGTACCAAAACATGAGTCTTGGGTCGTACAGAGTGGATCGGGTGCATTCGTTGCCAAAAATTGCAACGCAACTTCGTTTAGCGTACTTGAGTGTTAATGGCACCAGTACGGCAAGCTTTGCATCGACTTTCGTGTAGTGACTTAACGGTCTGAAACGCCCCAAAACATGTGTTTTGGGTCGAACGGAGTGGATCGGGTGCATTCGTTGCGAAAAATTCCGACGCAACTTCGTTTAGCGAACTTTTGCGTCAATGGCACCAGTTTGGCCAGTTTTCCATCGACTTTCGTGTGACAACCGTATGCTTAAACCAACTAATAAAAGGGTGGAAAGAATTAGAACGAGTTCAGTTGGAATTCAAATTTAATTTGAGCACATTTCGTCACTTTTGAACTTTTAAATTTAACTTTCAAACCATAAGCCAAATGGGATTTTGCCTGAAACCAAACTTGTAGGACTTTTTATTCTGAACAACTTTCGTGTTCAAAAGTTTTTGAAATTCAAATTAGAAAGAGGAGAAAACGCCCGGTTTGCACCCAGCCCCCTGAAGTTTTTCAAATTCTCGCAATCAGGCCCCTCGCCCCCCCCCCTCTCTCTCCTCCCCGCCCGACCGCCGCGCGCCAGGTGGCCGGCGACGCCTGACCGCCGCGCTGCCCAGTAGCTGCCCGCGCGTGCCCAGGCCGCTGCTGCGTTCCGCCTCGCCGCCCGCCGCGCCCAACCACCGCACACCGCCGTGCCGCCCCGGCTCCCGCGCCCCGCCCGTCACTGCGCCCGCCCTCCGCCCGAGCCGCTGCAGCTGCTGCTCCACCACTCCACGCCCCGCGCTATCCCCTCGCGCCTACGCCAAATCCCGGCCGCCCAGTCGCCGCGCCCGCTCGCCGCACGCCGCGCCGGCGTTCTGCTGCCGCCCGCCGCGCCCAGTGCCGCGCCGTGCCGTGCCTCCGCCCCGCGCACTGCCCAGGCCCTCCGCACCCCCTCCTGCCCTTATAAAAGCCGAGCCCCAACCGCCCGCGCGAGCCACGCACCCAGAATGCCCTCGCCGCCGCCATTGCCGCCGCCGAGCGCCGCCCGCCGTGGACAGCCCTCCACCGCCGCCCACCGCCCAAATTGAGCCTCCAGCCAACACTACATCATCCCCCTGAAGCTCGCCGACCCGCCCAACGCCGCCCAGAACCACCGGAGCGCCGCCGCCCGCGCTGCCGCCGCCGCCGCCGCCCCTGCTCGCCGTGGACAGCTCGAACCCGACCTCTTCCATCCAAGCCAAGCCCCTGAGCAGCTTCCCCACGCGCCACTGAAGCTCGCTGACCGGACCAGGCCGCCCCAAGCCCGCCGGAGCACCGCCGTCGACGCGTGCCGCGCCGCCGCCGCCTCTGCTCCAACGCCGGCGAGCCCTTCCCGGCCGTCCCCCACCTGAACAACACCCCCACGAGGTAGCCCTCGCACCCCTGAACCTTCCCCGACCCTCACCCCTTGCCGCCGGCGAGCCCCTCGCCGCAATTTCGGCCGGCCGCCGTACCCGAGCCGCCCGAGGACACAATTGCAAGAATTTAAATCTTTAAAAGGGTCTGCGCGTAAGATTCAAGGACCTAGTTGTAAAAGAAAGTTTCAAATCTAGATTCAAATTCAGTGAAATTGTAAAATTCGTATAAAATCGTAGAAAATTCAGAAAAATGCAAACTCAACTGTTCTGGAATCCTTAGGACAAACTCTACCACTTTTGTTACAAAAAGTTTCTCAGAATCTCAACATATTTTGCTCTACATTAAATGGAATCTTTAATGGACTTATTTTGCACCCATTGTTGTAGATCAGCGCTGACCCTAAAATTTGGACAGTGAGTTAGTTGCTTAATGTTTAGGGCTGTGTAAAAAGACTAGGCCCAAATTCCATCTCTAGCTTTACTGTTTATTAAACTTAGTTTCATACCATGTTTAAGTAAAATATTTTATCCCTGCAGTTAGGTGATGAATCACCTAATGAAACGTTTTCTCTGCTAGTGTATTGGTACCTAGAAGCCAGAGAAAAATTAGGAGACTTTTTATCTCAGAGTAACCTATTTATTTGATTTATGTGCTAATAACATACGTTAAATCAAGAAAATAGTATCTTAGCTTGGAAAATTCTCAAATTTTTACTAGGAGATACACTGTGGTAGTTGTTGCTGTGTAAAATGTTTCATGGACAAAAACCCTGTGTAGGGTCCTGTAAAAAATGAATCCTTGAATAGCCTAGGTGTGGAATGTTATATTTTCTATGCTCTGAATACTGCATGATAAATCCTACAAAAACTACAGTAGCTTCTGCATGCTTAAGTGAAAGCTCTGTAAAAATCTTAGACTCAGTTGTTGCACCAATTGTTCTGTACAAAAAGAACAAGGATCTAACATCAACTATGTAATATATTTTTCATAGTTAATCTGTTACATTAAATTGGCTGAAAATTTTACAGTAAGCACATCTTTCCCTGATGTACCTAAATCCAAAATTTCATGACCAGAAACTATCCATTGTAGTAATTACACTTAAATCGTATCGATTACCATCACCACCACTTAAACTTGTGCATTCATGTAGAATCGACGACTCTCGCCGACGGAACTTACGAGCTGGTGCCCGCGTCCGAGAGTGAGCAGCGTGAAGCTCAAGCGAATCTAACTGAAGCTCTTGAAGACCCGAGCCCAAGTTTGGAAGAGCTCCACGCTAACTGTGAAGGCAAGCCCCGGAGCATAACCCATTTTCTTTCCTAAATTATGCAACTCATTACTCTCTGCTGGTGCATTAAGTTTATAGGAGTTGAATGAAAACTTAGTTGCATGATGTTAGGAACCCATGCTTGAAAACTAGATGTAAGGTTCGATAGAATGCTGTGCTAATAGGATTCCGGTAAAAGCCGAGTGATTTCCTGTCACTCGCGAGAAAATAGGAGTTGAATGTCTACTACACGCTGCAATCATAAGGACACGGACGGCCTATGGTACGATGTTTACGATTGAGGCCCGTCTGTCTAGTGAAAAATGCTAAGGCCGCAGGGTGTGGTAGTGATGGTTAAGTCTTTGAACGTACTAAACACATGCCGAGATTATGGGAATCGGTAAGCTTAAGTACCTGATTGGCCCGGCAAGGGGACGGCATCCTACCCTTTGAACTTCGGTCCCATGTGCATATGGCGAGTGCAGAGAGTGGTCACGACCCGGCGCCGAACCGTGGCGTGGGGCTCTTGTACTCTCGGAGGGTAGCCCCGATCCACGACCCGGAAAGAAAGGGGAAAAGTTGCACGTGTGACTCTAGGGAGTAACCACGTGACGTGTGTTTGGGTTTCCCTTGCAAGGTTAAGAAATTCGATTCGAATCGTCCGTTTCTCACGGCTATTGAGACTGCTTAACCATTTTTACCCACAGAGTAAGAAGAGGAACAATGATGATGAATGAACTGGTTGGATGAAAATTTAATGCTTCACCATGTATACTTTTGGATAGCTGCTTATCTAGAATGGTTAACGAAACTAGAATCTTGAGCTAAAAGTTGAAAGTAAGGACCCACTTGTAGATGCTTTTCGGCAAAACAAACCCCTGAGCCAAAAAGCCTTGCATGTCTAGAGTCGGTGGAGTAGATTCCACTACACGGGTAAGTCTTGCTGAGTATTAGTATACTCAGTCTTGCTTGTGGCTCGTTTTCAGGTGAGACCTTCGAAGATATGATTGCTAGCTTGACTTGGCCCTGCACTCTTCCCCCTGGTTGGTCGGTGGAATGGGATACGCCCCCGTCCAACGGAGATAATGTCGAGTGATGTCTCGTACGGGCTTCATCGAGATATCCTGTATCGTCGAGTAGCTTCTGTTGTTTATTTCCGCTGCAACTCAAACTCTGAAGAACTTATTTATGATCATTGAAGTACTTGGTTTCTAAATTTAAAACTTGGTCTGTAATATTTACTTATGATAATGTTGTAATATTTGCTGGAATGTGGTATTCTCTGGGCTCATCGTCGCGTGAGCATTTGTATGTATGGCGCTCGATCCGATTACCGTGGTTGTATCGGGAGGTTATACCCGACAGACCAGTGGATTACTCCGTTTGAAGTGTAAAGTTAACCGAAATTGCCCTAATGGTGATGGTTAATACACTTGAGCCGGATTAATTCAGGTGGTTCTGCCACAGCTGGTATCAGAGCCGTAGCTGGTGCCACAGCTGGCAACAGCTGGCGCCAGAGCCAAAATACATACGCCAGAGAATGCGACAAGCCGTAAAAACTTATTTTCATAAAACTTGACTAGAAGGTGTGTTGCGAAATGCGTTGGTACGTTAAGGATGGTGCCTAGTTCGTAAAGTCCTAAGGGATTATGGGAAAGTTACTAGGTGGCTATCTGACTTATGAAATATTATCAACTGACTTCCAGCACATTACTTTCTGTCAAAACTTACTTTCATGCACAACTGACCTTAAATTCTGTAACGACGCACTCATCGCTAAGGTAAGAAGGTAAGGATCCTCAGCCAACTGAGAGAGCTTGGCCTTCCTGTCGGTGATGCGAACCGAACGCTGCCCTCAAGCAGTGGCTTACTTGAGGTGCTGCCAATATGCCAACTGTTAGTTGAACATATTGGGAGTAGAAGTTTTGGCGCAGGGTATGGCGATCGCTGTTCATACCCCCGTCTCATGACGGTACCCCCGTGAATACGCTATCTCCATAGCGTATGTTAACGTCGTCTGTACGGCGGAAATTGTACAGATATCGTTTCTATAAGTAAACGGTAATGAATACGGACGCTTTCATGAGTGCTGGCATGAAAGATTCATGAAATATATATGCTTTGTCAATCTTCTGCAGGTACGCTAACCGCGATTACGATAAGTTAAGGAACGATTAGAAAGACTCGACTAGCTATTATAGCGAGAGCCGTATTGTGTACGCCACCGAAACTATCTTCGTAAGACCAAAAGTATTTGACAGTTATTTTAGTTTGTGAGGACGAATAGGACGTGCATGCATCATAACCATATATATCGGAAATTGAAAAAAATACGTTGTATGAGAGTGGTAAGTTTCTTGCGTATCTAAGCGTGGTTTGCATAAGGACCATCTAGCGAATCTGTCCGAAATCTGCCATGACCGAAAAGAGCCATTTATTGATCAAAGAAAATGACCTTTTCTGGTAAAGTTCATGTTGAAAGAATTGTTCCAAATTTCGTGTTCTATCTCCTGTCCAAAAATGAAAAATTCTGAACCTATGGATAGTAAGAAATAACAGAAACCTTGGAATGTCAGAATTCTGTCCAGAATAAACACTTCTGCCCCTTAAATTTTTAGGCCCCGTTTCTGCGGTTTTCTGCAAAAGAGCACAACACAAAACTTGTTCCAAATTTACCCAGGTAGCTGCTGTTAAAATTTGGTAAATTTTGGCTGGGTAGATTTTCCCTGGTGCACGAAACTCTAGCCCTCTGTTCACTGAAAATTCTGGGTAGACAGAGAGGTAAAACCTGAAAAGAAAGACCATCTTAGAGACTTATCTAGCTCTGGAGTTGACTAGCAAAGTTGTTCACAAATACCTTAGGAGTGATCTGGTGAAATTTGAGAATTTTGGGATTAGAACTGTGGAAGTTATGGTTATCTTTGCACACTATACAGAATCTGTCCCTATGCTGTTCAAAGTTTTTCACTATCTCACTCCATTTGATCCTTTGTTCAGATGGCCGAGCCTGTTGATATGATGGTGGATGAGGATGGACGCGTGCACTCGCAGTGTCTCCACTGGGAAGGCTTCCCCTCTATTTTGTGGGATGTTCTGCGTACCGCGGGCTATCTAATTCCCCCACGTTACGCCGGACTGGAGTTTGCAGAAAATGGAGTTACCCAGTGCCGTGTCAACGTGACTATCTTTCCGCACCCGTTACACCCGGAGTGGCCCGCCTTGGAGCTTGAGGCAGTTGGTCGCCGTTTGGCCGATACTTGGGAGCTTGCAGCCATGAGGGCGCTCACCACTTTTTGTGCGCAGCGTCCCAAGGTTGTCACACTTGCTCCCATTGGCTTGTTTCTCGCTGCACAGGACAACGACCCCTTTTGGCTCAACAGGGTGCAGCACGCACAGTACTTGGTAGACTTTCGCGCCCAAGAAACTATTCATACCTCCGTGCGGTGCATGAGTGCACTCTACTGACTTCAGACTCTCCAGAGTCAGGCGCTTGAGCAGCTCACTGATCTTGCTCAGGCCTACCACATGATGGCAGATACCAGGGATGAGCAGATTAAGGAGCTCAGTCAGGATCTTGAGGACAGAGATGCTCAGATTGGCCAACTTGAGGGCCAAATTCAGGAGCAGGACACTCTCATGGGTGAGAGAGATGCCACGATAGCACAGTTGGAGGAGCAGCTCCATGATCTGAGCCTTGAGTTGGAGGATGCTAATGAGCACATTCAGTGGCACCATGATCAGAATGACCATCCCCATGAGGAGGACATGGAGGAGGATGAGGAGGAGCCACAGGAGATTGATGGTATCTCCGGTATGGATTTCGAGGGTGAGGTACCACAGGCACCTCAGATGAGAGCTCACTTTCCGGCTCACAGCGAGTCGTCCGTCAACGACTTGGATGATTTCTAGATGACGACCTAGGAGGACTTTTGCACATACTCCTCGATAGGGTAGCCTAACTTTTGGCAAGTGTTGTAATAGGCTAACTAGGAGTTGAGTAACTCTTTTGTGTTGGGTACACCTGAACCATGTGGATACCCTCAGCATGTAAGGAACGGCGATAAACTTGGGTGATTCGTTGTAAGTTGGTAAACGATGAAATCCACAATCGCTGAGACTTGTCGGAATTTTTACCCATGTCTCCTTGCATTTCTTGGCTGAATGTTGAATACCAAACATGTGCTAAATTTTGTGATCGTGGTTCTCACAAAAATTCAGCATCATTAGACCTCGCTAGTTTAAGTTATAGGCGAAACATTACCTATGGATCTGCTGAAAAACAGCTAAGACAGTAAGGCAAAGGACGAGCCTTTCGACCACCTTAGCTATAGTTCTAGCGCCGGAATTAAATACCAAAGTGGTACAATCCTAAATTCTCTGACTACTGCCACAATATGAGATATTTTGGATGGACCCACAACAAGCTATGATTTTTCTCGTAGCAAACAGAGATTCTGTCCATACTTCTAGCTGTGATTTCGGAAGCCTTTGACTACACCAATCATTTATGAATCAAGGAAGTAATATGGATCGCGTTGCTAAATGGTAACCTTTCACGTTTCAGATGGTTGGATCAACACGTGGCAACCCCGAGGGTTTTGGTGCCGGTGGCAGCCGCTCGCGACAATCACCACCACCCCCGCCCAGTTTGGTGGAAGTGATGGCCGCTCAAACCGAACTGCTGCGTCAGATCGTGCAAGGACAGCACCAACAGAGGGGTGGGCACAATGCTCACCAACCCCAAGCTGCAGGATACACGGATTTCCTAGGGACCCAGCCGCCCTTGTTCCATAAGACCGAGGAACCCCTGGACGCAGATGCATGGATTCGCACCATCGAATCCAAGTTCACACTACTTGTGGCCCCATGCTCAGAGGCCAACAAGGCTCGTTTTGCCGCGCAACAGCTTCGCGGTACCGCTCGACTGTGGTGGGACCACTATTCTGCGATGCTCCCGGCTGACCATGTGGTCGACTGGGATGAATTCAAGACCGCATTCCGGGCACATCATATCCCCGAGGGTCTCATGGAGAGGAAGCTGAACGAGTTCCTGGCACTCACCCAGGGCACCCGCACCGTGCTGCAGTACGCCCAGGCATTCAACAACCTATGCCAGTATGCGGGCTATCACGCTGATACGGATGCCAAGAAGCGTGATCGTTTCCGCCGAGGTCTGAATACCAAGCTCAAGGAATGTCTGAACCTAGCCAGGGCTGACACCTACAACGAGTTGGTCAATATGGCCATAACCCAGGAAGACTGTATCATGGCACACCGGGCCGAGAAGAAGAGAAAGGCACCCGCTGGACCATCAAGTGTCCAACCACCAAGGTATCGCATCGTGCAAAATGCCACACCCACAGCTCCACCTAGGGCCCCTCAGCCAGGGAGATGGATTGCCAGACCCCCACAGCAGCCAGTCATGGTACGACCCCTGATGCCTCCACAGAATGGTCCGAGGCCCATTCTTCAGCAGTCTCTTCGACCTAGCCCCGCGAATCGTTGTTTCAAATGCGGGAGTTCCAACCACTTCGCACGAGAATGCCCTCAGTCTGGACAACCCAACCAAGGTCAGGGATCCAACCCGAATGCCAAGAACAGGGGCAAGAGACAAAACCTGCAAGTCAAGCAAGGACGGATTAACTTCACCACGCTTGCAGAGCTTCCTGAAGGAGCCCCAGTGATGTCGGGTACATTCTCTATTCATAACAAGCCTGCAGTTATATTATTTGATTCTAGTGCATCGCATAGTTTCATAAGTGCAAAATTCGGTGCAAAAGTAGGCTTGGATGTTTGTCACACAAAAGGGTCATATATGATATCAACACCGGGTGGTAAAATTGCTTCAAACCAAATGATCAGACAAGTACCGGTCAGGTTGGGTAGTAAAACCATCGACACAGACCTTGTCCTTTTAGCCCTTAACGGCATGGACATTATTTTGGGAATGAACTGGATGACTATGCATGGAGTCACACTGGACCTTTCGTTCCGAGCCGTTGAGATAAATTCACCTAGTCATGGAGCCACTACCCTTTACCTACCATTCCTAGATTGTACGAATTCCTGTGCTTATAAGATGGAAGGACTTAAGCTAGATGATATTCTTGTGGTAAGCGAATATGCCGACGTTTTTCCGGATGACTTACCAGGAATGCCACCGGATAGGGACATTGAGTTCATCATTGAACTTCAACCGGGCACTGCACCTATATCCAAAAGACCATATAGGATGCCCCCTAAAGAATTGGCAGAACTGAAAATTCAACTCCAAGAACTACTGGACAAAGGTTTCATTCGCCCTAGCGCGTCACCTTGGGGATGTCCAGCCCTATTCGTAAAGAAGAAGGATGACAGTTTAAGATTATGTGTGGACTACCGACCTCTCAATGCGGTAACTGTTAAAAATAAATACCCACTTCCTCGTATCGATGTACTCTTCGATCAACTAGCTGGTGCCAGAGTCTTCTCAAAGATTGATCTTCGTTCGGGATATCATCAGATCAAGATTCGCCCATGCGATATTCCTAAGACTGCCTTCTCCACACGATATGGACTATATGAATTCTTAGTCATGTCCTTTGAACTCACCAATGCCCCTGCCTACTTCATGTATCTCATGAATTCAGTATTCATGCCCGAACTTGACAAATTCGTCGTAGTGTTCATCGACGACATCCTTATCTATTCCAAGGATGAGGAAGAGCATGCCAAGCACCTTCATATTGTTCTTCAGCGACTCAGAGACCATCAGCTCTATGCTAAGTTTTCTAAGTGTGAGTTTTGGTTGGATACTGTAAAGTTCTTAGGTCACACGATCTCCAGTGAAGGCATAGCTGTTGACCCCAGCAAGGTACAAGAGGTGATGGATTGGAAACCCCCTACCTCCGTTCATCAAATTCGCAGTTTTCTCGGCTTAGCCGGTTACTACCGCCGCTTCATCCCGGATTTCTCTCGAATTGCTAAGCCCATGACTGAACTGTTAAAGAAGGAAGTCAAGTTTGTATGGAATGAGAAATGTGAAGAAGCTTTCCACACTCTCAGAGAGCATCTGACTACTGCACCTGTGTTAGCTCAACCCGAAAATACCAAGTCATTCGATGTGTATTGTGACGCATCAGGTACTGGTCTAGGATGTGTGCTTATGCAAGAGAATCGAGTGACTGCATATGCCTCACGAGCCCTTCGGCCCCACGAACAGAATTATCCCACTCACGATCTTGAGCTTGCAGCCGTCATTCACGCTCTGAAGATATGGAGGCACTATCTCATGGGTACACAGTGCAATATCTACACGGATCATAAGAGTCTCAAGTATATCTTCACACAAGCCGATTTGAATATGAGACAACGGAGATGGCTAGAATTAATCAAGGATTGTGACCTTGAAGTGCACTATCACCCCGGTAAGGCTAATGTAGTCGCGGATGCACTAAGCCGCAAGTCCCATTGCCATTGCTTATCCATGGAGTCCTACCATGAGACATTGTGTGCAGAGATGAGGATGCTTAACATGGAAATGGTTTCCCAAGGTACACTAGATCACATCTCAGTTGAGCCCACTCTTCACGACCAAATCGTCATGGCATAGCTACATGATGAAGGAATTAAGATCATTAAACAAAAACTCTCTCTAGGTGAGGAGAAGTATAAATGTTTCCGCCAGGACCATAAGGGAGTTCTATGGTTCGAAAGTCGTATAGTCGTTCCGAAGAATCGTGAACTCCGCAAGCAAATTTTGGATGAGGCACACCTTTCCAAATTCTCTATCCACCCCGGTAGTAGCAAAATGTATCAAGACCTAAGGCAAAACTTCTGGTGGACTAGAATGAAAAGAGAAATTGCTGCGTATGTCTCAGAATGTGACACGTGCCAGAGAGTGAAAGCTAGCCACTTGAAGGTAGCCGGTACACTTCAACCGTTACCTATACCATCCTGGAAATGGGAAGACATAAGTATGGACTTCATCGTTGGACTACCAAACACTTCCCAGAAACATGATTCCATATGGGTTATCGTGGATAGACTCACGAAGACGGCACATTTTCTTCCGGTACACACCACCTATTCTACCAAGAAATATGCCGAGATTTACCTCGATCGTATTGTTTGCTTATATGGAATACCTAAGATAATTATTTCTGATCGTGGTCCTCAGTTTGTAGCACGCTTTTGGGAACAACTGCAAACGTCTCTTGGTACCAAACTGATTTGCAGCTCAGCATACCATCCTCAGACTGATGGACAAACGGAAAGAGTAAACCAAATCCTTGAAGACATGCTGAGAGCTTGCGTCATCCACTATGACAAGAATTGGGACAAATGCCTACCCCTAGCAGAGTTCTAGTACAACAACAGCCATCAAACGAGTTTGAAAATGGCACCATTTGAGGCCCTGTACGGACGAAGGTGTCGAACTCCTTTGAGCTGGTCACAAACCGGAGAACGTAAAATAATTGGACCCGACCTGGTAATCGAGGCAGAGGAGAAAGTAAAAATAATACAAGCAAATCTTAAAGCCGCACAAGCCCGACAAAAGAGTTATTCTGACAAAAGGAGAAAGCCCCTAAAATTCGAAGTTGGCGATCACGTCTATCTTCGAGTTTCACCAACCAAGGGAGTGCGAAGATTTGGAATCAAAGGCAAACTAGCTCCCCATTATGTTGGTCCTTACGAAATCATTGAGAGCTGCGGACCCGTAGCCTACAAATTACGACTGCCCCCTCAGCTCACGGCCACCCATGATGTCTTCCACGTATCTCAACTCAAGAAGTGTATTCGAGTCCCTACTGAGATTGTGGAACAACAAGAAATATCGTTAGAGCCCGACCTCTCGTATATCGAACACCCAGTTAAGATTTTGGATCAAAAAGAAAGAGAGACCAGGAGGAAAGTGATTAGAATGTATAAAGTACAATGGAATCACCACACGGAAGAAGAAGCTACCTGGGAAACCGAGAGCTACCTAAACCAACATTTCCCTGGGTTTCTTATCTCAACCACTGGTATGTGCCCCCACGTCCACACTAAGAATTACCGAATCTCAGGGCGAGATTCTTGTTAAGGGGGGAAGGCTGTGACAACCCTGGTAAAAATTTCATTTCTCAAATCGGTATCATTAGCCTAACCCTATGCTTAAACCAACTAATAAAAGGGTGGAAAGAATTAGAACGAGTTCAATTGGAATTCAAATTTAATTTGAGCACATTTGGTCACTTTTAAACTTTTAAATTTAACTTTCAAACCATAAGCCAAATGGGATTTTGCCTGAAACCAAACTTGTAGGAATTTTTATTCTGAACAACTTTCGTGTTCAAAAGATTTTGAAATTCAAATTAGAAAGAGGAGAAAACGCCCGGTTTGCACCCAGCCCCCTGAAGTTTTTCAAATTCTCGCAATCAGGCCCCTCGCGCCCCCCCCCCCCCTCTCTCTCCTCCCCGCCCGACCGCCGCGCGCCAGGTGGCCGGCGACGCCTGACCGATGCGAGGCGCCAGGCCAGTGGCCGCCGCGCCACTCCGCCACGGCCGGCTTTGCCCCCCTCCCCACGCCGCGCTGCCCAGTAGCTGCCCGCGCGTGCACAGGCTGCTGCCGCGTTCCGCCTCGCCGCCCGCCGCGCCCAACCACCGCACACCGCCGTGCCGCCCCGGCTCCCGCGCCCCGCCCGTCACTGCGCCCGCCCTCCGCCCGAGCCGCTGCAGCTGCTGCTCCACCACTCCACGCCCCGCGCTATCCCCTCGCGCCCACGCCAAATCCCGACCGCCCAGTCGCCGCGCCCGCTCGCCGCACGCCGCGCCGGCGTTCTGCTGCCGCCCGCCGCGCCCAGTGCCGCGTCGTGCCGTGCCTCCGCCCCGCGCACCGCCCAGGCCCTCCGCACCCCCTCCTGCCCCTATAAAAGCCGAGCCCCGACCGCCCGCGCGAGCCACGCACCCAGAACGCCCTCGCCGCCGCCATTGCCGCCGCCGAGCGCCGCCCGCCGTGGACAGCCCTCCACCGCCGCCCACCGCCCAAATTGAGCCTCCAGCCAACACTACATCATCCCCCTGAAGCTCGCCGACCCGCCCAACGCCGCCCAGAACCACCGGAGCGCCGCCGCCGCCGCCGCCCCTGCTCGCCGTGGACAGCTCGAACCCGACCTCCTCCGTCCAAGCCAAGCCCCTGAGCAGCTTCCCCACACGCCACTGAAGCTCGCTGACCGGACCAGGCCGCCCCAAGCCCGCCGGAGCACCGCCGTCGACGCGTGCCGTGCCGCCGCCGCCTCTGCTCCAACGCCGGCGAGCCCTTCCCGGCCGTCCCCCACCTGAACAACACCCCCACGAGGTAGCCCTCGCACCCCTGAACCTTCCCCGACCCTCACCCCTTGCCGCCGGCGAGCCCCTCGCCGGAATTTCGGCCGGCCGCCGTACCCGAGCCGCCCGAGGACCCAATTGCAAGAATTTAAATCTTTAGAAGGGTCTGCACGTAAGATTCAAGGACCTAGTTGTAAAAGAAAGTTTCAAATCTAGATTCAAATTCAGTGAACTTGTAAAATTCGTATAAAATCGTAGAAAATTCAGAAAAATGCAAACTCAACTGTTCTGGATCCTTAGGACAAACTCTACCACTTTTGTTACAAAAAGTTTCTCAGAATCTCAACATATTTTTCTCTACATTAAATGGAATCTTTAATGGACTTATTTTGCACCCATTGTTGTAGATCAGCGCTGACCCTAAAATTTGGACGGTGAGTTAGTTGCTTAATGTTTAGGGCTGTGTAAAAATACCAGGCCCAAATTCCGTCTCTAGCTTTACTGTTTATTAAACTTAGTTTCATACCATGTTTAAGTAAAATATTTTATCCCTGCAGTTAGGTGATGAATCACCTAATGAAACTTTTTCTCTGCTAGTGTATTGGTACCTAGAAGCCAGAGAAAAATTAGGAGACTTTTTAGCTCACAGTAACCTATTTATTTGTTTTATGTGCTAATAACATACGTTAAATCAAGAAAATAGTATCTTAGCTTGGAAAATTCTCAAATTTTTACTAGGCGATATATTGTGGTAGAGGTTGCTGTGTAAAATGTTCCAGGGACAAAAACCCTGTGTAGGGTCCTGTAAAAAATGAATCCTTGAATAGCCTAGGTGTGGAATGTCATATTTTCTATGCTCTGAATACTGCATAATAAATCCTACAAAAATTACATTAGCTTCTGCATGCTTGAGTGAAAGCTCTGTAAAAATCTTAGACTCAGTTGTTGTACCAATTGTTCTGTACAAAAAGAACAAGGATCTAACAGCAACTATGTAATATATTTTTCATAGTTAATCTGTTACATTAAATTGGCTGAAAATTTTACAGTAAGCACATCTTTCCCTGATGTACCTAAATCCAAAATTTCATGACCATAAACTATCCATTGTAGTAATTACACTTAAATCGTATCGATTACCATCACCACCACTTAAACTTGTGCATTCATGTAGAATCGACGACTCTCGCCGACGGAACTTACGAGCTGGTGCCCGCGTCCGAGAGTGAGCAGCGTGAAGCTCAAGCAAATCTAACTGAAGCTCTTGAAGACCCGAGCCCAAGTTTGGAAGAGCCCCACGCTAACTGTGAAGGCAAGCCCCGGAGCATAACCCATTTTCTTTCCTAAATTATGCAACTCATTACTCTCTGCTGGTGCATTAAGTTTATAGGAGTTGAATGAAAACTTAGTTGCATGATGTTAGGAACCCATGCTTGAAAACTAGATGTAAGGTTCGATAGAATGTTGTGCTAATAGGATTCCGGTAAAAGCCGAGTGATTTCCTGTCACTCGCGAGAAAATAGGAGTTGAATGTCTACTACACGCTGCAATCATAAGGACACGGACGGGCTATGGTACGATGTTTACGATTGAGGCCCATCTGTCTAGTGAAAAATGCTAAGGCCGCAGGGTGTGGTAGTGATGGTTAAGTCTTTGAACGTACTAAACACATGCCGAGATTATGGGAATCGGTAAGCTTAAGTACCTGATTGGCCCGGCAAGGGGACGGCATCCTACCCTTTGAACTTCGGTCCCATGTGCATATGGCGAGTGCAGAGAGTGGTCACGACCCGGCGCTGAACCGTGGCGTGGGGCTCTTGTACTCTCGGAGGGTAGCCCCGATCCACGACCCGGAAAGAAAGGGGAAAAGTTGCACGTGTGACTCTAGGGAGTAACCACGTGACGTGTGTTTGGGTTTCCCTTGCAAGGTTAAGAAATTCGATTCGAATCGTCCGTTTCTCACGGCTATTGAGACTGCTTAACCATTTTTACCCACAGAGTAAGAAGAGGAACAATGATGATGAATGAACTGGTTGGATGAAAATTTAATGCTTCACCATGTATGCTTTTGGATAGCTGCTTATCTAGAATGGTTAACGAAACTAGAATCTTGAGCTAAAAGTTGAAAGTAAGGACCCACTTGTAGATGCTTTTCGGCAAAACAAACCCCTGAGCCAAAAAGCCTTGCATGTCTAGAGTCGGTGGAGTAGATTCCACTACACGGGTAAGTCTTGCTGAGTATTAGTATACTCAGTCTTGCTTGTGGCTCGTTTTCAGGTGAGACCTTTGAAGATATGATTGCTAGCTTGACTTGGCCCTGCACTCTTCCCCCTGGTTGGTCGGTGGAATGGGATACGCCCCCGTCCAACGGAGATAATGTCGAGTGATGTCTCGTACGGGCTTCATCGAGATATCCTGTATCGTCGTAGCTTCCGTTGTTTATTTCCGCTGCAACTCAAACTCTGAAGAACTTATTTATGATCATTGAAGTACTTGGTTTCTAAATTTAAAACTTGGTCTGTAATATTTACTTATGATAATGTTGTAATATTTGCTGGAATGTGGTATTCTCTGGGCTCATCATCGCGTGAGCATTTGTATGTATGGCGCTCGATCCGATTACCGTGGTTGTATCGGGAGGTTACACCCGACAGACCAGTGGATTACTCCGTTTGAAGTGTAAAGTTAACCGAAATTGCCCTAATGGTGATGGTTAATACACTTGAGCCGGATTAATTCAGGTGGTTCTGCCACATTTCGTGCAGTAACGAAACGGTCCGAAACGCACCAAAACATGAGTTTTGTGTCCATTGGAGTGGATGAAGTGCGTTCGTTGCGAAAAATTCCGACACAACTTCGTTTAGCGAACTTGTGCATTAATGGCACCGGTTCGGCCAGTTTTGCATCGACTTTCGTGCAGTAACGAAACGTTCCGAAACGTCCCAAAACATGAGTTTTGGGTCGAACAGAGTGGATCGGGTGCGTTCGTTGCGAAAAATTCCGACGCAACTTCGTTCAGCGAACTTGTGCGTTAATTGCACCAGTTCGGCAAGCTTTGCATCAACTTTTGTGTAATGAATTAACGGTCTGAAACACCCCAAAACATGAGTTTGGGTCAAACGGAGTGGATTGGGTGCGTTCATTGCGCAAAATACCGACGCAGCTTCGTTTGGCGAACTTGTGCGTCAATGGCACCAGTTCGGCCAGTTTTGCATCGACTCTCTTGCAGTAACGAAACATTCCAAAACGCACCAAAACATGAGTTTTGGGTCCAATGGAATGGATTGGGTGCATTCGTTGCCAAAAACTGCAACGCAACTTCGTTTAGCGTACTTGTGTGTTAATGGCACCAGTACGACAAGCTTTGCATCGACTTTCGTGTAGTGACTTAACGGTCTGAAACGCCCCAAAACATGTGTTTTGGGTCGAACGGAGTGGATCGGGTGCATTCGTTGCGAAAAATTCCGACGCAACTTCGTTTAGCGAACTTGTGCGTCAATGGCACCAGTTTGGCCAGTTTTCCATCGACTTTCGTGCAGTAACGAAACGGTCCGAAAGGCACCAAAACATGAGTTTTGCGTCCATTGGAGTGGATAAGGTGCGTTCGTTGCGAAAAATTTTGACACAACTTCGTTTAGTGAGCTTGTGCTTTAATGGCACCAGTTCGGCTAGTTTTGCATTCAACTTTCGTGCAGTAATAAAACGGTCCGAAATGCCCCAAAACATGAGTTTTGGGTTGAATGGAGTGGATCAGGTGCGTTCGTTGTGAAAAATTCCGACGCAACTTCATTTAGCGAACTTGTGCGTTAATGGCACCGGATCAGCCAGTTTTGCGTCGACTTTCGTGCAGTAACGAAACGGTCCGAAACGTACCAAAACATGAGTCTTGGGTCGTACAGAGTGGATCGGGTGCGTTCGTTGCGAAAAATTCCAACACAACTTCGTTTAGTGAACTTGTGCGTTAATGGCACCAGTTCGGCAAGCTTTGCATCGACTTTGGTGTAGTAACTTAACGGTCTGAAACGCCCCTAAACATGAGTTTTGGGTCGAACGGAGTGGATCGGGTGCGTTCATTGCGAAAAATGCCGATTCAGCTTTGTTTGGCGAACTTGTGCATCAATGGCTCCAGTTCGGCCAGCTTTGCATCGACTTTCGTGCAGTAACGAAACATTCCGAAACGCACCAAAACATGAGTTTTGGGTTCAATGGAATGGATTGGATGCGTTCGTTGCAAAAAATTGCGACGCAACTTCGTTTAGCGATCTTGTGCGTTAATGGCACCAGTTCGGGAAGTTTTGCATCGACTTTCGTGCAGTAACGAAATGGTCCGAAACACACCAAAACATGAGTTTTCGGTCGAACGGAGTGGATTGGGTGCGTTCGTTGCGAAAATTTTTGACGCAACATCGTTTAGCGAATTTGTGCGTTGGTGGCAAAAGTTCGGCCAATTTTGCATCGACTTTCGTGCAGTAACGAAACGGTCCGAAACGTACCAAAACACGAGTTTTGGGTCAAATGGAGCAGATCGGGTGCGTTCGTTGCAAAAAAATGCAACGCAACTTCGTTTAGCGAACTTGTGCGTTAATGGCAAAAGTTCGGCCAGTTTTGCATCGACCTTCGTGCAGTAACGAAACGGTCCGAAACGCCCCAAAACACGAGTTTTGGGTCCAATGGAGTGGATCGGGTGAGTTCGTTGCGAAAAATTCCGGAGCAACTTCGTTTAGCGAACTTGTGCGTTAATGGCACCAGTTCGGCAAGCTTTGCATCGACTTTCGTGTAGGGACTGGGTCTGAAACGCCCCAAAACATGTGTTTTGGGTCGAACGGAATGGATCGGGTGCGTTCGTTGCGAAAAATTCCGTCGCAACTTCGTTTAGCGAACATGTGCGTTAATGGCACCTATTCGGCCAGTTTTGCATCGAATTTTGTGCAGTAACGAAACGGTCCGAAACGTACCAAAACATGAGTTTTGGGTCGAACGGTGGATCGGATGCGTTCGTTGCGAATAATTCCGGCGCAACTTCGTTTAGCGTACTTGTGTGTTAATGGCACCAGTACGGCAAGCTTTGCATCGACTTTCCTGTAGTGACTTAACGATCTGAAACGCCCCAAAACATGTGTTTGGGTCGAACGGAGTGGATCGGGTGCATTCGTTGCGAAAATTTCCGACGCAACTTCGTTTAGCGAACTTGTGCATCAATGGCACCAGTTTGGCCAGTTTTCCATCGACTTTCGTGCAGTAACGAAACGGTCCGAAACGCACCAAAACATGAGTTTTGCGTCCATTGGAGTGGATGAGGTGCGTTCCTTGCGAAAAATTCCGACATAACTTCGTTTAGCGAACTTGTGCAGTAATGGCACCGGTTCGGCCAGTTTTGCATCGACATTCGTGCAGTAACGAAACATTCCGAAATGTCCCAAAACATGAGTTTTGGGTCGAACAGAGTAGATCGGGTGCATTCGTTGCGAAAAATTCCGACGCAGATTCGTTTGGCGAAATTGTGCGTCGGTGGCACCAGTTCCGAAACGCACCAAAACATGAGCTTGGGTCCAATGGAATGGATTGGGTGCGTTCGTTGCAAAAAATTGCGACGCAACTTCGTTTAGCGAGCTTGTGCGTTAATGGCACCACTTCGGCAAGTTTTGCATCGACTTTCGTGCAATAACGAAATGGTCCGAAACATACCAAGACATGAGGTTTTTGGTCGAACGGAGCGGATCGGGTGCGTTCGTTGCGAAAAATTTCGACGCAACATCGTTTAGCGAGCTTGTGCATTAATGGCACCGGTTCGGCCAGTTTTGCATCTACTTTCGTGCAGTAACGACACATTCCGAAACGCACCAAAACATGAGTTTTGGGTCCAATGGAATGGATTGGGTGCGTTCATTGCGAAAAATTGCGACGCAACTTCGTTTAGCGAGCTTGTGCTTTAATGGCACCAGTTCGGCTAGTTTTGCATTCGACTTTCGTGCAGTAATAAAACGGTTAAAAATGCCCCAAAACATGAGTTTTGGGTGGAATGGAGTGGATCAGGTGCGTCCGTTGCGAAAAATTTCAACGCAACTTCATTTAGCGAATTTGTGTGTTGATGGCACCAATTCGGCCAGTTTTGCATCGACTTTCGTGCAGTAACGAAATGGTCCGAAACACACCAAAACATGAGTTTTGGGTCGAACAGAGTGGATCAGGTGCGTTCGTTGCGAAAAATTCCGACGCAACTTTGTTTAGCGAACTTGTGCATTAATGGCACCGGTTCGGCCAGTTTTGCATTGACTTTCGTGCAGTAACGAAACGTTCCGAAACGTCCCAAAACATGAGTTTTGGGTCGAACAGAGTGGATCGGGTGCGTTCGTTGCGAAAAATTCCGACGCAGCTTCGTTTAGCGAATTTGTGCGTCAATGGCACCAATATGGCAAGTTTTGCATCGACTTTCGTGCAATGACTTAACAGTTTGAAACGCCCCAAAACATGAGTTTTGGGTCGAACGAAGTTGATCGTGTGCGTTCGCTGCGAAAAATTCCGACGCAGATTCGTTTGGCGAAATCTTGCGTCAGTGGCACCAGTTCCGCCAGTTTTGCATCGACTTTCTTGTAGTAACGACACATTCCGAAACGCACCAAAACATGAGCTTGGGTCCAATGGAATGGATTGGGTGCGTTCGTTGCAAAAAATTGCGATGCAACTTCGTTTAGCGAGCTTGTGCGTTAATGGCACCACTTCGGCAAGTTTTGCATCGACTTTCGTGCAATAACGAAATGGTCCGAAACACACCAAGACAAGAGTTTTGGGTCGAACGGAGTGGATCGGGTGCGTTCATTGCGAAAAATTTCGACGCAACATCGTTTAGCGAACTTGTGCATTAATGGCACCGGTTCGGCCAAATTTGCATCGACTTTTGTGCAGTAACGACACATTCCGAAACGCACCAAAACATGAGTTTTGGGTCCAATGGAATGGATTGGGTGCGTTCGTTGCGAAAAATTGCGACGCAACTTCGTTTAGCGAGCTTGTGCTTTAATGGCACCAGTTCGGCTAGTTTTGCATTCGACTTTCGTGCAGTAATAAAACGGTCTGAAACGCCCCAAAACATGAGTTTTGGGTCGAATGGAGTGGATCAGGTGCGTTCGTTGCGAAAAATTTCAGCGCAACTTCGTTTAGCGAATTTGTGCGTTGATGGCACCGATTCGGCCAGTTTTGCATCGACTTTCGTGCAGTAACGAAATGGTCCGAAACACACCAAAACATGAGTTTTGGGTCGAACAGAGTGGATCGGGTGCGTTCGTTGCGAAAAATTTCGACGCAACATCGTTTAGCGAACTTGTGCATTAATGGCACCGGTTCGGCCAGTTTTGCATTGACTTTCTTGCAGTAACGACACATTCCGATACGCACCAAAACATGAGTTTTGCGTCCATTGGAGTGGATGAGGTGCGTTCATTGCGAAAAATTCCGACGCAACTTCGTTTAGCGAACTTGTGCGTTAATGGCACGGGATCAGCCAGTTTTGAGTCGACTTACGTGCAGTAACGAAACGGTCCGAAACGTACCAAAACATGAGTCTTGGGTCGTACAGAGTGGATCGGGTGCGTTCGTTGCGAAGAATTCCAACGCAACTTCGTTTAGCGAACTTGTGCGTTAATGGCACCAGTTCGGCAAGCTTTGCATCGACTTTCGTGTAGTAACTTAACGGTCTGAAACGCCCCTAAACATGAGTTTTGGGTCGAGCGGAATGGATCGGGTGCGTTCATTGCGAAAAATGCCGACGCAGCTTTGTTTGGCGAACTTGTGCGTCAATGGCTCCAGTTCGGCCAGCTTTGCATCGACTTTCATGCAGTAACGAAGCATTCCGAAACGCACCAAAACATGAGTTTTGGGTCCAATGGAATGGATTGGATGCGTTCGTTGCAAAAAATTGCGATGCAACTTCGTTTAGCGATCTTGTGCGTTAATGGCAACGGTTCGGCAAGTTTTGCATCGACTTTCGTGCAGTAACGAAATGGTCCGAAACACACCAAAACATGAGTTTTGGGTCGAACGGAGTGGATTGGGTGCGTTCGTTGCGAAAAATTTCGACGCAACATCGTTTAGCGAATTTGTGCGTTGGTGGCAAAAGTTCGGCCAATTTTGCATCGACTTTCGTGCAGTAATGAAACGGTCTGAAACGTACCAAAACATGAGTTTTGGGTCAAACGGAGTAGATCGGGTGCGTTCGTTGCAAAAAAATGCAACGCAACTTCGTTTAGCGAACTTGTGCATTAATGGCAAAAGTTCGGCCAGTTTTGCATCGACCTTCGTGCAGTAACGAAACGGTCCGAAACGCCCCAAAACACGAGTTTTGGGTCCAATGGAGTGGATCGAGTGAGTTCGTTGCGAAAATTCCGGAGCAACTTCGTTTAGCGAACTTGTGCGTTAATGGCACCAGTTCGGCAAGCTTTGCATCGACTTTCGTGTAGTGACTGGGTCTGAAACGCCCGAAAACATGTGTTTTGGGTCGAACGGAGTGGATCGGGTGCGTTCGTTGCGAAAAATTCCGACGCAACTTCGTTTAGCGAACATGTGCGTGAATGGCACCTATTCGGCCAGTTTTGCATCTAATTTTGTGCAGTAACGAAACGGTCCGAAACGTACCAAAACATGAGTTTTGGGTTGAACGGTGGATCGGATGCGTTCGTTGCGAATAATTTCGGCGCAACTTCGTTTAGCGTACTTGTGTGTTAATGGCACCAGTACGGCAAGCTTTGCATCGACTTTCGTGTAGTGACTTAACGGTCTGAAACGCCCCAAAACATGTGTTTTAGGTCGAACGGAGTGGATCGGGTGCATTCGTTTTGAAAAATTCCGACGCAACTTCATTTAGCGAACTTGTGCGACAATGGCACCAGTATGGCCAGTTTTCCATCGACTTTCGTGCAGTAACGAAACGGTCCGAAACGCACCAAAACATGAGTTTTGCGTCCATTGGAGTGGATGAGGTGCG
Source organism: Panicum miliaceum (assembly GCA_032594955.1). NCBI lineage: Eukaryota > Viridiplantae > Streptophyta > Magnoliopsida > Poales > Poaceae > Panicum > Panicum miliaceum. The sequence continues at coordinate 16,945,110 of CM064072.1, read as the reverse complement.
TTCCTTGCAAAAAATTCTGACATAACTTCGTTTAGCGAACTTGTGCAGTAATGGCACCGGTTCGGCCAGTTTTGCATCGACATTCGTGGAGTAACGAAACGTTCCGAAACGTCCCAAAACATGAGTTTTGGGTCGAACAGAGTAGATCGGGTGCGTTCGTTGCGAAAAATTCCGACGCAACTTTGTTTAGTGAACTTGTGCGTTAATGGCACCTGTTCGGCAAGCTTTGCATTGACTTTCGTGTAGTGACTTAATAGTCTGAAACGCCCCAAAACATGAGTTTTGGGTCGAACGGAGTGGATCGGGTGCATTCGTTGCGAAAATTTCCGACGCAGATTCGTTTGGCGAAATTGTGCGTCAGTGGCACCAGTTCCGCCAGTTTTGCATCGACTTTCTTGCAGTAACGACACATTCCGAAACGCACCAAAACATGAGCTTGGGTCCAATGGAATGGATTGGGTGCGTTCCTTGCGAAAAATTCCGACATAACTTCGTTTAGCGAACTTGTGCAGTAATGGCACCGGTTCGGCCAGTTTTGCATCGACATTCGTGGAGTAACGAAACGTTCCGAAACGTCCCAAAACATGAGTTTTGGGTCGAACAGAGTAGATCGGGTGCGTTCGTTGCGAAAAATTCCGACGCAACTTTGTTTAGTGAACTTGTGCGTTAATGGCACCTGTTCGGCAAGCTTTGCATTGACTTTCGTGTAGTGACTTAATAGTCTGAAACGCCCCAAAACATGAGTTTTGGGTCGAACGGAGTGGATCGGGTGCATTCGTTGCGAAAATTTCCGACGCAGATTCGTTTGGCGAAATTGTGCGTCAGTGGCACCAGTTCCGCCAGTTTTGCATCGACTTTCTTGCAGTAACGACACATTCCGAAACGCACCAAAACATGAGCTTGGGTCCAATGGAATGGATTGGGTGCGTTCGTTGCAAAAAATTGCGACGCAACTTCGTTTAGCGAGCTTGTGCGTTAATGGCACGACTTCGGCAAGTTTTGCATCGACTTTCGTGCAATAACGAAATGGTCCGAAACACACCAAGACATGAGTTTTGGGTCGAACGGAGTGGATCGGGTGCGTTCGTTGCGAAAAATTTCGACGCAACATCGTTTATCGAACTTGTGCATTAATGGCACCGGTTCGGCCAGTTTTGCATCGACTTTCGTGCAGTAACGACACATTCCGAAACGCACTGAAACATGAGTTTTGGGTCCAATAGAATGGATTGGGTGCGTTCGTTGCAAAAAATTGCGACGCAACTTCGTTTAGCGAATTTGTGCGTTGATGGCACAAATTCGGCCAGTTTTGCGTCGACTTTCGTGCAGTAACGAAATGGTCCGAAACACACCAAAACATGAGTTTTGGGTCGAACAGAGTGGATCGGGTGCGTTCGTTGCGAAAAATTTCGACGCAACATCGTTTAGCGAACTTGTGCATTAATGGCACCGGTTCGGCCAGTTTTGCATTGACTTTCTTGCAGTAACGACACATTCCGAAACGCACCAAAACATGAGTTTTGCGTCCATTGGAGTGGATGAGGTGCGTTCGTTGCGAAAAATTCTGACGCAACTTCGTTTAGCGAACTTGTGCGTTAATGGCACCGGATCAGCCAGTTTTGCGTCAACTTTCATGCAGTAACGAAACGGTCCGAAACGTACCAAAACATGAGTCTTGGGTCGTACAGAGTGGATCGGGTGCGTTCGTTGCGAAAAATTCCAACGCAATTTCGTTTAGCGAACTTGTGCGTTAATGGCACCAGTTCGGCAAGCTTTGCATCGACTTTCGTGTAGTAACTTAACGGTCTGAAACGCCCCTAAACATGAGTTTTGGGTCGAACGGAGTCGACAAGTTCGCCAAACAAAGCTGCGTCGGCATTTTTCGCAATGAACGCACCAAAACATGAGTTTTAGGTCCAATGGAATGGATTGGATGCGTTCATTGCAAAAAATTGCGACGCAACTTCGTTTAGCAATCTTGCGCGTTAATGGCACCAGTTCGGCAAGTTTTGCATCGACTTTCGTGCAGTAACAAAATGGTCCGAAACAAACCAAAACATGAGTTTTGGGTCGAACGGAGTGGATTGGGTGCGTTCGTTGCGAAAAATTTCGACGCAACATCGTTTAGCGAATTTGTGCGTTGATGGCACCAATTCCGCAAGTTTTGCATCGACTTTCGTGCGGTAACGAAATGGTCCGAAACACACCAAAACATGAGTTTTGGGTCGAACGGAGTGGATTGGGTGCGTTCGTTGCGAAAAATTTCGACGCAACATCGTTTAGCGAATTTGTGCGTTGATGGCAAAAGTTCGGCCAGTTTTGCATCGACTTTCGTGCAGTAACGAAACAGTCCGAAACGTACCAAAACATGAGTTTTGGGTCAAACGGAGTAGATGGGGTGCGTTCGTTGCAAAAAAATGCGACGCAACTTCGTTTAGCGAACTTGTGCGTTAATGGCAAAAGTTCGGCCAGTTTTGCATCGACGTTCGTGCAGTAATGAAACGGTCCGAAACGCCCCAAAACATGAGTTTTGGGTCCAATGGAGTGGATCGGGTGCGTTCGTTGCGAAAAATTCCAACGCAATTTCGTTTAGCGAACTTGTGCGTTAATGGCACCAGTTCGGCAAGCTTTGCATCGACTTTCGTGTAGTGACTGGGTCTGAAACGCCCCAAAACATGTGTTTTGGGTCGAACGGAGTGGATCGGGTGCGTTCGTTGCGAATAATTCCGACGCAACTTTGTTTAGCGAACATGTGCGTTAATGGCACCTATTTGGCCAGTTCTGCATCGAATTTTGTGCAGTAACGAAACGGTCCGAAACGTACCAAAACATGAGTTTTGGGTCGAACGGTGGATCGGATGCGTTCGTTGCGAATAATTCCGGCGCAACTTCGTTTAGCGTACTTGTGTGTTAATGGCACCAGTACGGCAAGCTTTGCATCGACATTCGTGTAGTGACTTAACGGTCTGAAACGCCCCAAAACATGTGTTTTGGGTCGAACGGAGTGGATCGGGTGCATTCGTTGCGAAAATTTCCGACGCAGATTCGTTTGGCGAAATTGTGCGTCAGTGGCACCAGTTCCGCCAGTTTTGCATCGACTTTCTTGCAGTAACGACACATTCCGAAACGCACCAAAACATGAGCTTGGGTCCAATGGAATGGATTGGGTGCGTTCCTTGCGAAAAATTCCGACATAACTTCGTTTAGCGAACTTGTGCAGTAATGGCACCGGTTCGGCCAGTTTTGCATCGACATTCGTGGAGTAACGAAACGTTCCGAAACGTCCCAAAACATGAGTTTTGGGTCGAACAGAGTAGATCGGGTGCGTTCGTTGCGAAAAATTCCGACGCAACTTTGTTTAGTGAACTTGTGCGTTAATGGCACCTGTTCGGCAAGCTTTGCATTGACTTTCGTGTAGTGACTTAATAGTCTGAAACGCCCCAAAACATGAGTTTTGGGTCGAACGGAGTGGATCGGGTGCATTCGTTGCGAAAATTTCCGACGCAGATTCGTTTGGCGAAATTGTGCGTCAGTGGCACCAGTTCCGCCAGTTTTGCATCGACTTTCTTGCAGTAACGACACATTCCGAAACGCACCAAAACATGAGCTTGGGTCCAATGGAATGGATTGGGTGCGTTCGTTGCAAAAAATTGCGACGCAACTTCGTTTAGCGAGCTTGTGCGTTAATGGCACGACTTCGGCAAGTTTTGCATCGACTTTCGTGCAATAACGAAATGGTCCGAAACACACCAAGACATGAGTTTTGGGTCGAACGGAGTGGATCGGGTGCGTTCGTTGCGAAAAATTTCGACGCAACATCGTTTATCGAACTTGTGCATTAATGGCACCGGTTCGGCCAGTTTTGCATCGACTTTCGTGCAGTAACGACACATTCCGAAACGCACTGAAACATGAGTTTTGGGTCCAATAGAATGGATTGGGTGCGTTCGTTGCAAAAAATTGCGACGCAACTTCGTTTAGCGAATTTGTGCGTTGATGGCACAAATTCGGCCAGTTTTGCGTCGACTTTCGTGCAGTAACGAAATGGTCCGAAACACACCAAAACATGAGTTTTGGGTCGAACAGAGTGGATCGGGTGCGTTCGTTGCGAAAAATTTCGACGCAACATCGTTTAGCGAACTTGTGCATTAATGGCACCGGTTCGGCCAGTTTTGCATTGACTTTCTTGCAGTAACGACACATTCCGAAACGCACCAAAACATGAGTTTTGCGTCCATTGGAGTGGATGAGGTGCGTTCGTTGCGAAAAATTCTGACGCAACTTCGTTTAGCGAACTTGTGCGTTAATGGCACCGGATCAGCCAGTTTTGCGTCAACTTTCATGCAGTAACGAAACGGTCCGAAACGTACCAAAACATGAGTCTTGGGTCGTACAGAGTGGATCGGGTGCGTTCGTTGCGAAAAATTCCAACGCAATTTCGTTTAGCGAACTTGTGCGTTAATGGCACCAGTTCGGCAAGCTTTGCATCGACTTTCGTGTAGTAACTTAACGGTCTGAAACGCCCCTAAACATGAGTTTTGGGTCGAACGGAGTCGACAAGTTCGCCAAACAAAGCTGCGTCGGCATTTTTCGCAATGAACGCACCAAAACATGAGTTTTAGGTCCAATGGAATGGATTGGATGCGTTCATTGCAAAAAATTGCGACGCAACTTCGTTTAGCAATCTTGCGCGTTAATGGCACCAGTTCGGCAAGTTTTGCATCGACTTTCGTGCAGTAACAAAATGGTCCGAAACAAACCAAAACATGAGTTTTGGGTCGAACGGAGTGGATTGGGTGCGTTCGTTGCGAAAAATTTCGACGCAACATCGTTTAGCGAATTTGTGCGTTGATGGCACCAATTCCGCAAGTTTTGCATCGACTTTCGTGCGGTAACGAAATGGTCCGAAACACACCAAAACATGAGTTTTGGGTCGAACGGAGTGGATTGGGTGCGTTCGTTGCGAAAAATTTCGACGCAACATCGTTTAGCGAATTTGTGCGTTGATGGCAAAAGTTCGGCCAGTTTTGCATCGACTTTCGTGCAGTAACGAAACAGTCCGAAACGTACCAAAACATGAGTTTTGGGTCAAACGGAGTAGATGGGGTGCGTTCGTTGCAAAAAAATGCGACGCAACTTCGTTTAGCGAACTTGTGCGTTAATGGCAAAAGTTCGGCCAGTTTTGCATCGACGTTCGTGCAGTAATGAAACGGTCCGAAACGCCCCAAAACATGAGTTTTGGGTCCAATGGAGTGGATCGGGTGCGTTCGTTGCGAAAAATTCCAACGCAATTTCGTTTAGCGAACTTGTGCGTTAATGGCACCAGTTCGGCAAGCTTTGCATCAACTTTCGTGTAGTGACTGGGTCTGAAACGCCCCAAAACATGTGTTTTGGGTCGAACGGAGTGGATCGGGTGCGTTCGTTGCGAATAATTCCGACGCAACTTTGTTTAGCGAACATGTGCGTTAATGGCACCTATTTGGCCAGTTCTGCATCGAATTTTGTGCAGTAACGAAACGGTCCGAAACGTACCAAAACATGAGTTTTGGGTCGAACGGTGGATCGGATGCGTTCGTTGCGAATAATTCCGGCGCAACTTCGTTTAGCGTACTTGTGTGTTAATGGCACCAGTACGGCAAGCTTTGCATCGACATTCGTGTAGTGACTTAACGGTCTGAAACGCCCCAAAACATGTGTTTTGGGTCGAACGGAGTGGATCGGGTGCATTCGTTGCGAAAATTTCCGACGCAACTTCGTTTAGCGAACTTGTGCGTCAATGGCACCAGTTTGGCCAGTTTTCCATTGACTTTCGTGCAGTAACGAAACGGTCCGAAAGGCACCAAAACATGAGTTTTGGGTCGAACGGTGGATCGGATGCGTTCGTTGCGAATAATTCGGCGCAACTTCGTTTAGCGTACTTGTGTGTTAATGGCACCAGTACGGCAAGCTTTGCATCGACATTCGTGTAATGACTTAACGGTCTGAAACGCCCCAAAACATGTGTTTTGGGTCGAACGGAGTGGATCGGGTGCATTCGTTGCGAAAATTTCCGACGTAACTTCGTTTAGCAAACTTGTGCGTCAATGGCACCAGTTTGGCCAGTTTTCCATTGACTTTCGTGCAGTAACGAAACGGTCCGAAACGCACCAAAACATGAGTTTTGCGTCCATTGGAGTGGATGAGGTGAGTTCCTTGCGAAAAATTCTAACACAACTTCATTTAGCGAACTTGTGCGGTAATGGCACCGGTTTGGCCAGTTTTGCATCGACATTCGTGCCGTAACGAAACGTTCCGAAACGTCCCAAAACATGAGTTTTGGGTCGAACAGAGTAGATCGGGTGCGTTCGTTGCGAAAAATTCCGACGCAACTTCGTTTAGTGAACTTGTGCGTCAGTGGCACCAGTTCCGCCAGTTTTGCATTGACTTTCTTGCAGTAACGACACATTCCGAAACGCACCAAAACATGAGCTTGGGTCCAATGGAATGGATTGGGTGCGTTCGTTGCGAAAAATTGCGACGCAACTTCATTTAGCGAGCTTGTGCGTTAATGGCACCACTTCGGCAAGTTTTGCATCGACTTTCGTGCAATAACGAAATGGTCCGAAACACACCAAGACATGAGTTTTGGGTCGAACGGAGTGGATCGGGTGCGTTCGTTGCGAAAAATTTCGACGCAACATCGTTTATCGAACTTGTGCATTAATGGCACCGGTTCGGCCAGTTTTGCATCGACTTTCGTGCAGTAACGACACATTCCGAAACGCACTGAAACATGAGTTTTGGGTCCAATAGAATGGATTGGGTGCGTTCGTTGCAAAAAATTGCGACGCAACTTCATTTAGCGAATTTGTGCGTTGATGGCACAAATTCGGCCAGTTTTGCGTCGACTTTCGTGCAGTAACGAAATGGTCCGAAACACACCAAAACATGAGTTTTGGGTCGAACAGAGTGGATCGGGTGCGTTCGTTGCGAAAAATTTCGACGCAACATCGTTTAGCGAACTTGTGCATTAATGGCACCGGTTCGGCCAGTTTTGCATTGACTTTCTTGCAGTAACGACACATTCCGAAACGCACCAAAACATGAGTTTTGTGTCCATTGGAGTGGATGAGGTGCGTTCGTTGCGAAAAATTCCGACGCAACTTCGTTTAGCGAACTTGTGCGTTAATGGCACCGGATCAGCCAGTTTTGCGTCGACTTTCATGCAGTAACGAAACGGTCCGAAACGTACCAAAACATGAGTCTTGGGTCGTACAGAGTGGATCGGGTGCGTTCGTTGCGAAAAATTCCAACGCAATTTCGTTTAGCGAACTTGTGCGTTAATGGCACCAGTTCGGCAAGCTTTGCATCGACTTTCGTGTAGTAACTTAACGGTCTGAAACGCCCCTAAACATGAGTTCTGGGTCGAACGGAGTGGACAAGTTCGCCAAACAAAGCTGCGTCGGCATTTTTCGCAATGAACGCACCAAAACATGAGTTTTAGGTCCAATGGAATGGATTGGATGCGTTCATTGCAAAAAATTGCGACGCAACTTCGTTTAGCAATCTTGCGCGTTAATGGCACCAGTTCGGCAAGTTTTGCATCGACTTTCGTGCAGTAACAAAATGGTCCGAAACAAACCAAAACATGAGTTTTGGGTCGAACGGAGTGGATTGGGTGCGTTCGTTGCGAAAAATTTCGACGCAACATCGTTTAGCGAATTTGTGCGTTGATGGCACCAATTCCGCAAGTTTTGCATCGACTTTCGTGCGGTAACGAAATGGTCCGAAACACACCAAAACATGAGTTTTGGGTCGAACGGAGTGGATTGGGTGCGTTCGTTGCGAAAAATTTCGACGCAACATCGTTTTGCGAATTTGTGCGTTGATGGCAAAAGTTCGGCCAGTTTTGCATCGACTTTCGTGCAGTAACGAAACAGTCCGAAACGTACCAAAACATGAGTTTTGGGTCAAACGGAGTAGATGGGGTGCGTTCGTTGCAAAAAAATGCGACGCAACTTCGTTTAGCGAACTTGTGCGTTAATGGCAAAAGTTCGGCCAGTTTTGCATCGACGTTCGTGCAGTAATGAAACGGTCCGAAACGCCCCAAAACATGAGTTTTGGGTCCAATGGAGTGGATCGGGTGCGTTCGTTGCGAAAAATTCCAACGCAATTTCGTTTAGCGAACTTGTGCGTTAATGGCACCAGTTCGGCAAGCTTTGCATCGACTTTCGTGTAGTGACTGGGTCTGAAACGCCCCAAAACATGTGTTTTGGGTCGAACGGAGTGGATCGGGTGCGTTCGTTGCGAATAATTCCGACGCAACTTTGTTTAGCGAACATGTGCGTTAATGGCACCTATTCGGCCAGTTCTGCATCGAATTTTGTGCAGTAACGAAACGGTCCGAAACGTACCAAAACATGAGTTTTGGGTCGAACGGTGGATCGGATGCGTTCGTTGCGAATAATTCCGGCGCAACTTCGTTTAGCGTACTTGTGTGTTAATGGCACCAGTACGGCAAGCTTTGCATCGACATTCGTGTAGTGACTTAACGGTCTGAAACGCCCCAAAACATGTGTTTTGGGTCGAACGGAGTGGATCGGGTGCATTCGTTGCGAAAATTTCCGACGCAACTTCGTTTAGCGAACTTGTGCGTCAATGGCACCAGTTTGGCCAGTTTTCCATTGACTTTCGTGCAGTAACGAAACGGTCCGAAACGCACCAAAACATGAGTTTTGGGGTCGAACGGTGGATCGGATGCGTTCGTTGCGAATAATTCCGGCGCAACTTCGTTTAGCGTACTTGTGTGTTAATGGCACCAGTACGGCAAGCTTTGCATCGACATTCGTGTAGTGACTTAACGGTCTGAAACGCCCCAAAACAAGTGTTTTGGGTCGAACGGAGTGGATCGGGTGCATTCGTTGCGAAAATTTCCGACGCAACTTCGTTTACCGAACTTGTGCGTCAATGGCACCAGTTTGGCCAGTTTTCCATTGACTTTCGTGCAGTAACGAAACGGTCCGAAACGCACCAAAACATGAGTTTTGCGTCCATTGAAGTGGATGAGGTGAGTTCCTTGCGAAAAATTCTGACACAACTTCGTTTAGCGAACTTGTGCGGTAATGGCACCGGTTTGGCCAGTTTTGCATCGACATTTGTGCAGTAACGAAACGTTCCGAAACGTCCCAAAACATGAGTTTTGGGTCGAACAGAGTAGATCGGGTGCGTTCGTTGGGAAAAATTCCGACGCAACTTCGTTTAGTGAACTTGTGCGTCAGTGGCACCAGTTCCGTCAGTTTTGCATCGACTTTCTTGCAGTAACGACACATTCTGAAACGCACCAAAACATGAGCTTGGGTCCAATGGAATGGATTGGGTGCGTTCGTTGCGAAAAATTGCGACGCAACTTCATTTAGCGAGCTTGTGCGTCAATGGCACCACTTCGGCAAGTTTTGCATCGACTTTCGTGCAATAACGAAATGGTCCGAAACACACCAAGACATGAGTTTTGGGTCGAACGGAGTGGATCGGGTGCGTTCGTTGCGAAAAATTTCGACGCAACATCGTTTATCGAACTTGTGCATTAATGGCACCGGTTCGGCCAGTTTTGCATCGACTTTCGTGCAGTAACGACACATTCCGAAACGCACTGAAACATGAGTTTTGGGTCCAATAGAATGGATTGGGTGCGTTCGTTGCAAAAAATTGCGACGCAACTTCGTTTAGCGAATTTGTGCGTTGATGGCACAAATTCGGCCAGTTTTGCATCGACTTTCGTGCAGTAACGAAATGGTCCGAAACACACCAAAACATGATTTTTGGGTCGAACAGAGTGGATCGGGTGCGTTCGTTGCGAAAAATTTCGACGCAACATCGTTTAGCGAACTTGTGCATTAATGGCACCGGTTCGGCCAGTTTTGCATTGACTTTCTTGCAGTAACGACACATTCCGAAACGCACCAAAACATGAGTTTTGCGTCCATTGGAGTGGATGAGGTGCGTTCGTTGCGAAAAATTCCGACGCAACTTCGTTTAGCGAACTTGTGCGTTAATGGCACCGGATCAGCCAGTTTTGCGTCGACTTTCATGCAGTAACGAAACGGTCCAAAACGTACCAAAACATGAGTCTTGGGTCGTACAGAGTGGATCGGGTGCGTTCGTTGCGAAAAATTCCAACGCAATTTCGTTTAGCGAACTTGTGCGTTAATGGCACCAGTTCGGCAAGCTTTGCATCGACTTTCGTGTAGTAATTTAACGGTCTGAAACGCCCCTAAACATGAGTTTTGGGTCGAACGGAGTGGACAAGTTCGCCAAAAAAAGCTGTGTCGGCATTTTTCGCAATGAACGCACCAAAACATGAGTTTTGGGTCCAATGGAATGGATTGGATGCGTTCATTGCAAAAAATTGCGACGCAACTTCGTTTAGCAATCTTGTGCGTTAATGGCACCAGTTCGGCAAGTTTTGCATCGACTTTCGTGCAGTAACAAAATGGTCCGAAACAAACCAAAACATGAGTTTTGGGTCGAACGGAGTGGATTGGGTGCGTTCGTTGCGAAAAATTTCGACGCAACATCGTTTAGCGAATTTGTGCGTTGATGGCACCAATTCCGCAAGTTTTGCATCGACTTTCGTGCGGTAACGAAATGGTCCGAAACACACCAAAACATGAGTTTTGGGTCGAACGGAGTGGATTGGGTGCGTTCGTTGCGAAAAATTTCGACGCAACATCGTTTAGCGAATTTGTGCGTTGACGGCAAAAGTTCGGCCAGTTTTGCATCGACTTTCGTGCAGTAACGAAACAGTCCGAAACGTACCAAAACATGAGTTTTGGGTCAAACGGAGTAGATGGGGTGCGTTCGTTGCAAAAAAATGCGACGCAATTTTGTTTAGCGAACTTGTGCGTTAATGGCACCTGTTCGGCAAGCTTTGCATTGACTTTCGTGCAGTGACTTAATAGTCTGAAACGCCCCAAAACATGAGTTTTGGGTCGAGCGGAGTGGATCGGGTGCATTCGTTGCGAAAAATTCCAACGCAATTTCGTTTAGCGAACTTGTGCGTTAATGGCACCAGTTCGGCAAGCTTTGCATCGACTTTCGTGTAGTGACTGGGTCTGAAACGCCCCAAAACATGTGTTTTGGGTCGAACGGAGTGGATCGGGTGCGTTCGTTGCGAATAATTCCGACGCAACTTCGTTTAGCGAACATGTGCGTTAATGGCACCTATTTGGCCAGTTCTGCATCGAATTTTGTGCAGTAACGAAACGGTCCGAAACGTACCAAAACATGAGTTTTGGGTCGAACGGTGGATCGGATGCGTTCGTTGCGAATAATTCCGGCGCAACTTCGTTTAGCGTACTTGTGTGTTAATGGCACCAGTACGGCAAGCTTTGCATCGACATTCGTGTAGTGACTTAACGGTCTGAAACGCCCCAAAACATGTGTTTTGGGTCGAACGGAGTGGATCGGGTGCATTCGTTGCGAAAATTTCCGACGCAACTTCGTTTAGCGAACTTGTGCGTCAATGGCACCAGTTTGGCCAGTTTTCCATTGACTTTCGTGCAGTAACGAAACGGTCCGAAACGCACCAAAACATGAGTTTTGGGTCGAACGGTGGATCGGATGCGTTCGTTGCGAATAATTCCGGCGCAACTTCGTTTAGCGTACTTGTGTGTTAATGGCACCAGTACGGCAAGCTTTGCATCGACATTCGTGTAGTGACTTAACGGTCTGAAACGCCCCAAAACATGTGTTTTGGGTCGAACGGAGTGGATCGGGTGCATTCGTTGCGAAAATTTCCGACGCAACTTCGTTTAGCGAACTTGTGCGTCAATGGCACCAGTTTGGCCAGTTTTCCATTGACTTTCGTGCAGTAACGAAACGGTCCGAAACGCACCAAAACATGAGTTTTGCGTCCATTGGAGTGGATGAGGTGAGTTCCTTGCGAAAAATTCTGACACAACTTCGTTTAGCGAACTTGTGCGGTAATGGCACCGGTTTGGCCAGTTTTGCATCGACATTCGTGCAGTAACGAAACGTTCCGAAACGTCCCAAAACAGGAGTTTTGGGTCGAACAGAGTAGATCGGGTGCGTTCGTTGCGAAAAATTCCGACGCAACTTCGTTTAGTGAACTTGTGCGATAATGGCACCAGTTCGGCAAGCTTTGCATTGACTTTCGTGTAGTGACTTAACAGTCTGAAACGCCCCAAAACATGAGTTTTGGGTCGAACGGAGTGGATCGGGTGCGTTCATTGCGAAAAATGCCGACGCAGCTTCGTTTGGCGAACTTGTGCGTCAATGGCTCCAGTTCGGCCAGCTTTGCATTGACTTTTATGCTGTAATGAAACATTCCGAAACGCACCGAAACATGAGTTTTGGGTCCAATGGAATGGATTGGGTGCGGTCGCTGCAAAAAATAGCGACGCAACTTCATTTACCAAGCTTGTTCGTTAATGGCACCAGTTCGGCTAGTTTTGCATTCGACTTTCGTGCAGTAATAAAACGGTCCGAAACGCCCCAAAACATGAGTTTTGGGTCGAATGGAGTGGATCAGGTGCGTTCGTTGCGAAAAATTTCGACGCAACTTCGTTTAGCGAATTTGTGCGTTGATGGCACCAGTTCGGCCAGTTTTGCATCGACTTTCGTGCAGTAACGAAATCGTACGAAACGCACCAAAACATGAGTTTTGCGTCCATTAGAGTGGATTAGGTGCGTTTGTTGCAAAAAATTCCGACGCAACTTCGTTTAGCAGACTTGTGCGTTAATGGCACCGGATCGGCCAGTTTTGCATCGACTTTCGTGCAGTAACGAAACGGTCCGAAACGTACCAAAACATGAGTTTTGGGTCGAACAGAGTGGATCGGGTGCGTTCGTTGCGAAAAATTCCGACGCAGCTTCGTTTGGCGAACTTGTGCGTCAATGGCACCAATTTGGCCAGTTTTGCATCGACTTTCGTGCAGTGACTTAACAGTCTGAAACGTCACAAAATATGAGTTTTGGGTTGAACGAAGTTGATCGGGTGCGTTCGTTGCGAAAAATTCCGATGTAGATTCGTTTGGCGAACTTGTGCGTCAATGGCACCAGTTCCGCCAGTTTTGCATCGACTTTCTTGCAGTAACGAAACATTCCGAAACACGCCAAAACATGAGTTTTGATTCCAATGGAATGGATTGGGTGCATTCGTTGCAAAAAATTGCGACGCAACTTCGTCTAGCGAGCTTGTGCGTTAATGGCACCAGTTCGGCTAGTTTTGCATTCGACTTTTGTGCAGTAATAAAACGGTCCGAAACGCCCCAAAACATGAGTTTTGGGTCGAATGGAGTGGATCAGGTGCGTTCGTTGCGAAAAATTTCAACGCAACTTCGTTTAGCGAATTTGTGCGTTGATGGCACCAATTCGGCCAGTTTTGCATCGACTTTCGTGCAATAACGAAATGGTCCAAAACACACCAAAACATGAGTTTTGGATCGAATGGAGTGGATCGGGTGTGTTCGTTGCAAAAAAATGCGACGCATCTTCGTTCAGCGAACTTGTGCGTTAATGGCAAAAGTTCGGTGATGAGGACATCAACACCAACGATACATCCACTCCGACACAAGTACCTATTGCTGGTCCTATTACTCGTGCTCGTGCGCATCAACTTAATCATCAGGTGAGTTCAAATCTAAGCTCATGTACATCATGTTTAGACCATGGAGACCCGTGTACTCTTGTTTTGCTTGGGAACCAAGGAGGCGACCGAAAGGAAACGGATTCGCGCAGGCTGGATTCGGACTGCAGAACAGTACCAACTTGTGACGGACACCACGGTCGCATATAAACTCGGATTAGGGCATTCAAGTACTTCGTGGAAAGCTTATGAAGTCTTCTTTCAAACGGATCTGGCCACATATCCATATCTATTACGAGTCCGCCGCAATCGTAAAATTAATACAGAGTCCTTTTCTGCACATGGTGCTGCGTCAACCTGTTTTGGCCCAATGGGCCGTGTATCAAGTTGAGTCCATTACGGACGCATCCTAGGGTTGGAGTACGACCCCAGCACCCCTGTGGTTGTCCTCTCACGTACTTATACCCCTTAGCCGCCACCAAGAATGCTTGGGTTTTGTTTATATCAAGTTTAGCCTTTGCTAGTTGCTTGCAAGCGCGCGTGCTGGATCAGCCGCCCGTCTTCTTATCTTCGGAACCCTAGCATTATTGAGATTGCGTGTGAAACCTTCATTTACAACTAGTAAATTCAGTACTTGTCATACTTGTTCTTGCTAGTTCTTCGATTGTTTGCAGGACAAGTGCCCTAGTGGCCGGGTGCCGCGCTCCACAAGATCGCGACAGCCATTGAAGGGGGTGTATCGGTTGCTAAGGCGCAGCTTGGAAGGCTGTAGTCGGGCCGTGAACGTCGCCTCCATCGACCAATCGAGTTATCCACGCCTCTCATTGAAAGATCGGGAATCAAACCCTAGCGGGTCGCCATTAGTTGGTATCAGAGCAAGGTTTATCGGTGAGAGACTTCTAATTCTTCGCTGTTTTATTTTTCCTATAGTCCAGAAAAGCCAAAAAAAATAGTAGATTAGTTTACCTTCAATCCTATAAACTCGTTTGAGCCTTTGCTAGCACTGCTTAGTTAGGGCTTGTTGAACTTTCAGTTGCATCGGTTTCATCGAGTTGCAGGTCTTAGTTTTAGTCTCGGCTTACTCAAACCGCAACTTTGCACGAATACATATAGTCTCGGCTTACTCCAGAAAGAGAGAGAGAGAAATGTTTGTGTGCTGTGTGGCTCTTTTGAAGTCTTTTAGGTTATATAATCATTTTTGAGGATCCCCTGAAAAAAAAAGGAAAAAAAGAAAGGAAAAAAAAGAAAGGAAAAAAAAGAAAAAAAAGAAGAAGAAGAGAAAGAAGTGAAGAAAAAGGGGTTGTTCTTTGTGCATCTTTTTTGTTCTTCGGTGGTGTCTCGTGACTTCATTTGTGTCCAATCTCGCGTCTCTAGCACGATCTAGGCTAGAACCAGCATAGTGACGCCGTTGAACGATTCTTCAGCTTGCTTTTGTAACTAACGTGGTGCTAGTTCATCCTTGCTTCAGCCCACCTATAGCTCCACATATCCGACTACAGCTTGACAGGTCCTGTTGTTGCGGCACCGATACACTTCATCCCACGGTTGCAGACTTGTTGGTTGCCGTCCCCTCCTGTTGAGCAAGGTAAGAATTGGTAAGAGCTTGTGTAACAGGTTGAGAGTGAGCGCCTTGCAGTAGCTACATCCCATTAGTTGTAGGATCTTATTTCTTCACCTATTTTCGTGTTTCCTTTGTTCATCTAACCATGACAGGATCACTGGGTGATGGGAGTTTAGGTCACTCTCCTCGTACCAAGGGAATCATACAACATTTTGAAAATAAGATGAGGAGGCATGTAGATGGGCTTGCTGAAGATATGCTGGTGTCAATTGATAAGATTGGGCAGTTGGAGGCCACGCAGCTTGCCACCAACACCAAGCTTACAAGGCTGGAGACGTCGGTCGCTCATATTGACCAAAGCCTTGCTGCTCTTTTGAGGCATTTTGATGAGATGCATGCCAAAACTGCAAATGGGCATGAGGGAGAAAACAAGAAGGATGAGCGTGTTGAGGATAATTGGGATGATTATGTCGCTGATACTGAACTAGATGACCAAGATGCTCCTAGTCGCCGACGACTGCGAACTAATCGGAGAGGTATGGGTGGACATCGACGACGTGAGGTACATAATAATGATGATGCTTTCAGTAAAATAAAATTTAAGATACCTTCTTTCGATGGAAAATACGATCCTGATGCATACATTACTTGGGAAATTGCTGTTGATCAAAAGTTTGCATGTCATGAATTTCCTGAGAATATACGTGTTAGGGCTGCTACTAGTGAATTTACTGATTTTGCCTCTGTTTGGTGGATAGAACATGCTAAGAAAAATCCTAATAATATTCCACAAACCTGGGATGCCTTGAAACGGGTCATGCGGGCTAGATTTGTTCCTTCTTACTATGCGCGTGATCTGTTACATAGATTGCAACAATTGAGACAGGGTAATAAAAGTGTAGAAGAATACTATCAGGAATTACAAATGGGTGTGTTGCGTTGTAATTTAGTGGAGGATGAGGAACCTGCTATGGCTAGATTTTTAGGAGGTTTGAATCGAGAAATTCAGGACATTCTTGCTTATAAAGATTATACTAACGTAACCCGTTTGTTCCATCTTGCTTGTAAAGCTGAAAGGGAAGTGCTGGGACGACGTGCTAGTACAAGAACTAATATTTCTGCAGGAAAACCTTCATCATGGCAGCCGCGCACATCTACCTCATTGACCGGACGAGCTCCCGCACCTTCTACATTTCCGAGTCGGTCGACAATACCCGCTCCATCCAACGATAAGACACGTGCTCCCCCGACAAATTCAGCAACCACGACTGTCCAGAAACCAGCCACGAGTGCATCTTCGGTTGCCTCCACGGGAAGGACAAGAGATATTCAGTGCCATCGATGCAAGGACTTTGGCCACGTGCAACGTGACTGCCCTAACAAGCGCGTTTTGGTGGTCAAAGGAGATGGTGGGTATTCCTCTGCTAGTGATATTGAAGAAGATACACTTGCTTTGCTTGCTGCTGACCATGCAGGTACTAAGGAACAACCAGAAGAGCAGATTGGTGCAGAGGATGCAGATCATTATGAGAGCCTCATTGTGCAGCGTGTACTTAGTGCACAAATGGAAAAGGCGGAGCAAAATCAACGGCATACACTGTTCCAAACAAAGTGTGTTATTAAAGAGCGTTCATGCCGTTTGATAATTGATGGAGGTAGCTGCAACAACTTGGCTAGCAGCGATATGGTCGAGAAGCTTGCACTTACAACAAAACCGCACCCATATCCATATCACATTCGGTGGCTCAACAATAGTGGTAAGGTCAAGGTAATGAGATTGGTATGAATTAATTTCGTTATTGGTTCATATCATGATGTTGTTGAATGCGATGTTGTGCCTATGGAAGCTTGTCATATTCTGCTAGGTAGACTATGGCAATTTGATACCGATAGCATGCATCATGGTAGATCAAATCAATATTCTCTTATACATCATGATAAGAAAGTCGTTTTGCTTCCTATGTCACCCGAATCTATTGTGCGTGATGATGTTGCTAAAGCTAAGAGAACTAAAGCTGAGATCGATAAGAATGCCAAATCTGTTAGTAGCAGGGAAGATGAGATAAGATTCAAAGGACATTGCTTGCTTGCTACTAAGTCTGATATTAATGAATTGGTTGCTTCCACTTCTGTTGCCTATGCTTTGTTGTGCAAGAATGCTTTGATTTCAGTTCACGATATGCAGCATTCTTTGCCCCCGGCTGTTGCTAACCTTTTGCAGGAGTATTCTGATGTGTTCCCAAGTGAGATACCAGTGGGGCTGCCACCAATACGAGGGATTGAGCACCAAATTGACCTTATTCCTGGTGCATTGTTGCCAAACCGTGCGCCATACAGGACAAATCCGGAAGAAACTAAGGAAATTTAGCGACAAGTGCACGAACTACTCGACAAAGGTTACGTGTGTGAGTCTCTTAGTCCTTGTGCTGTTCCAGTTATTTTAGTGCCTAAAAAGGATGGAACATGGTGTATGTGTGTTGATTGTAGGGCTATTAATAATATCACAATTCGATATCGACACCCTATCCCTCGTTTGGATGATATGCTTGATGAATTTAGTGGTGCTATTGTGTTTTCCAAAGTTGATTTGCGTAGTGGGTTTCTCCAGATTCGTATGAAATTGGGAGATGAATGGAAAACTGCTTTCAAAACTAAGTTTGGGTTATATGAGTGGTTAGTCATGCCTTTTGGGTTAACTAATGCACCGGGTACTTTCATGAGATTAATGAACGAGGTTCTGCGTGCTTTCATTGGGAAATTTGTTGTTGTCTACTTTGATGATATATTGATTTACAGCAAATCTTTCGATGAACATCTTGATCACTTACGTGCTGTTTTTAATGCTTTACGAGATGCACGTTTATTTGGTAACCTTGAGAAGTGCACCTTTTGCACCGATCGAGTGTCTTTTCTTGGCTATGTCGTGACTCCACAGGGAATCGAGGTTGATCAAACCAAGGTGGAAGTTATACATGGATGGCCTATACTGAAGACTATCACGCAAGTGCGGAGTTTCCTAGGACTTGCTGGTTTCTATCGTCATTTTGTGAAGGACTTCAGCACTATTGCCGCGCCTTTGAATGAGCTTACAAAGAAGGGAGTGCCTTTTAGTTGGGGTAAAACACAAGAGAACTCCTTCAACACGCTGAAAGATAAGTTGACACATGCACCTCTCCTCCAACTCCCTGATTTTAATAAAACCTTTGAGCTTGAATGTGATGCTAGTGGCATTGGTTTGGGTGGTGTTTTGTTACAAGAAGTCAAACCTGTTGCTTATTTCAGTGAAAAATTGAGCGGGCCTGTTCTGAATTATTCTACTTATGATAAGGAATTGTATGCTCTTGTTCGCACATTAGAAACATGGCAACATTATCTATGGTCCAAAGAGTTTGTTATTCATTCAGATCATGAATCTTTAAAACATATTCGTAGTCAAGAAAAATTGAACCGTAGGCATGCTAAGTGGGTTGAATTTATTGAATCTTTTCCTAATATTATTAAGCACAAGAAAGGGAAAGAGAATATAATTGCTCATGCATTGTCTAGGAGATACACCTTGTTGAACCAACTTGATTACAAAATATTTGGATTGAAAACGATTAAAGATCAATATGTTAATGATGCTGATTTTAAAGATGTGTTGCTGCATTGTAAAGAGGGGAAGGGATGGAATAAATTCATCGTTAGTGATGGGTTTGTCTTTAGAGCTAACAAGCTATGCATTCCAGCTAGCTCCGTTCGCTTGTTATTGTTGCAGGAAGCGCATCGAGGTGGCTTAATGGGGCATTTTGGAGCAAAGAAAACGGAAGATATACTTGCTGGCCATTTCTTTTGGCCAAAGATGAGAAGAGATGTGGAGAGATTTGTTGCTCGCTGCACGACATGTCAAAAGGCTAAATCACGATTGAATCCACACGGTTTGTATTTGCCTCTACCTGTTCCTAGTGCTCCTTGGGAAGATATTTCTATGGATTTTGTGTTAGGATTGTCTAGGACTAGGAAGGGACATGATAGTGTGTTTGTGGTTGTTGATAGATTTTCTAAGATGGCCCATTTCATACCATGTCATAAAACTGATGATGCTTCTCACATTGCTGATTTGTTCTTTCGGGAAATTGTTCGTTTGCATGGTGTGCCCAACACAATTGTTTCTGATCGTGATGCTAAATTTCTTAGTTATTTTTGGAAGACTTTATGGGCTAAATTGGGAACTAAATTGTTATTTTCTACTACATGTCATCCGCAAACTGATGGTCAAACTGAAGTGGTTAATAGGACTTTGTCTACTCTGTTAAGGGCTGTTTTAAAGAAGAACATTAAGATGTGGGAAGATTGTTTACCTCATATTGAATTCGCTTATAATCGATCGCTGCATTCTACTACAAAGATGTGCCCATTTCAGATTGTATATGGTTTCTTGCCTCGTGCTCCTATTGATTTAATGCCTTTGCCATTTTCTGAAAAAACGAATTTTGATGCTACTAAGCGTGCCGAATTGATGTTAAAACTGCATGATACAACTAAAGAAAACATAGAGCGCATGAATGCTAAATACAAGATTGCTGGTGATAAAGGTAGGAAGGAACTAAAGTTTGAACCTGGAGATTTAGTTTGGCTGCATTTGAGAAAGGAAAGGTTTCCTGAATTGAGAAAATCTAAATTGCTACCTCGGGCTGATGGACCATTTAAAGTGTTAGAGAAAGTCAATGATAATGCATATAAGCTCGATCTGCCTGCGGATTTTGGGGTTAGTCCCACATTTAACATTGCAGATTTGAAGCCATATTTGGGAGAGGAAGATGAGCTTGAGTCGAGGACGACTCAAATGCAAGAAGGGGAGGATGATGAGGACATCAACACCAACGATACATCCACTCCGACACAAGTACCTATTGCTGGTCCTATTACTCGTACTCATGCGCATCAACTTAATCATCTGGTGAGTTCAAATCTAAGCTAATGTACATCATGTTTAGACCATGGAGACCCGTGTACTCTTGTTTTGCTTAGGAACCAAGGAAGCGACCGAAAGGGAAACGGATTCGCGCAGGCTGGATTCGGACTGCAGAACAGTACCAACTTGTGACGAACACCACCGTCGCATATGAACTCGGATTGGGGCGTTCAAGTACTTCGTGGAAAGCTTATGAAGTCTTCTTTCAAACGGATCCGGCCTCATATCCATATCTGTTACGAGTCGGCCGCAACCGTAAAATTAATACAGAGTCCTTTTCTGCATATGGTGCTGTGTCACCCTGTTTTGGCCCAATGGGCCGTGTATCAAGTTGAGTCCATTACGGACGCGTCCTAGGGTTGGAGTACGACCCCAGCACCCCTGTGGTCGTCCTCCCACATACTTATACCCCTTAGCCACCACCAAGGATGCTTGGGTTTTGTTTAGATCAAGTTCAGCCTTCGCTACTTGCTTGCAAGCGCGCGTGCTGGATCAGCCGCCCGTCTTCTTGTCTTCGGAACCCCACCATTATTGAGATTGCGTGTGTGAAACCTTCATTTACATCTAGTAAATTCAGTACTTGTCATACTTGTTCTTTCTAGTTCTTCGATTGCTTGCAGGACGAGTGCCCTAGTGGCCGGGTGCCGCGCTCCACAAGATCGCGACAGCCATTGGAGGGGGTGTATCGGTTGCTAAGGCGAAGCTTGGAAGGCTGTAGTCGGGCCGTGAACGTCGCCTCCATCGACCAATCGAGTTATCCACGCCTCTCATCGAAAGATCGGGAATCAAACCCTAGCGTGTCGCCATTAGATTGGATCAGGTGCGTCCTTTGTGAAAAATTCCGAACTAACTTCGTTTAGCAAACTTGTGCGTTAATGGCACCGGATCGGCCACTTTTGCATCAACTTTCGTGCAGTAACGAAACGGTCTAAAACGTACCAAAACATGAGTTTTGGGTTAAACGGAGTGGATGGTGTGCGTTCGTTGCGAAAAATTCCGACACAACTTCGTTTAGCGAACTTGTGCGTTAATGGCACGAGTTCGGCAAATTTTGCATCGACTTTCATTCAGTAACGAAACGGTCCGAAAGGCACCACAATATGAGTTTTGGGTCGAACCGAGTGGATCTTGTGCGTTCGTTGCGAAAAATTCTGACGCAACTTCGTTTAGCGAACTTGTGCGTCAATGGCACCGATTCGGTCAGTTTTGCATTGACTTTCGTGCTGTAACGAAACAGTCCGAAACGTACCAAAACCTAAGTTTTGGGTCGAACGGAGTAGATCGTGTGCGTTCATTGTGAAAAATTGCGACGCAACTTCGTTTAGCGAACTTGTGTGTTAATGACACCAGTTCGGCAACCTTTGCATCGACTTTCGTTCAGTAATGAAATGGTCCGAAAGGCACCAAAAGATGAGTTTCTGGTCGAACGGAGTGGATCGGGTGCGTTCGTTGCAAAAAATTCCGATGCAACTTCGTTTAGCGAACTTGTGCGTTAATGGCACCAGTTCGTGCACTTCTGCATCGACTGTTGTGCCATAACAAAACAGTCCGAAAGGCACCACAATATGAGTTTTGGGTCGAACGGAGTGGATCAGGTGCGTTCGTTGCGAAAAATTCTGTCGCAACTTCGTTTAGCGAACTTGTGCGTTAATGGCACCAGTTTGGCAAGCTTTGCATCTACTTTCGTGCAGCCACTTAATGGCCTGAAACGCCCCAAAACATGTGTTTTGGGTCGAACGGAGTGGATCAGGTGCGTCCTTTGTGAAAAATTCCGAACTAACTTCGTTTAGCGAAGTTGTGCGTTAATGGCACCGGATCGGCCAGTTTTGCATCGACTTTCGTGCAGTAACGAAACGGTCTCAAAACGTACCAAAACATGAGCTTTGGGTCAAACGGAGTGGATGGTGTGCGTTCGTTGCGAAAAATTCCGACGCAACTTCGTTTAGCGAACTTGTGCATTAATGGCACGAGTTCGGCAAATTTTGCATCGACTTTCGTTCAGTAACGAAACGGTCCGAAAGGCACCACAATATGAGTTTTGGGTCGAACGGAGTGGATCGGGTGCGTTCGTTGCGAAAAATTCCGACGCAACTTCATTTAGCGAACTTGTGCGTCAATGGCACCAATTCGGTCAGTTTTGCATTGACTTTCGTGTAGTAACGAAACAGTCCGAAATGTACCAAAACATGAGTTTTTTGTCGAACGGAGTAGATCGTGTGCATTCGTTGTGAAAAATTGCGACGCAACTTTGTTTAGCGAACTTGTGTGTTAATGCACTAGTTCGGCAAATTTTGCATCGACTTTCGTTCAGTAACGAAACGGTCCGAAAGGCACCACAATATGAGTTTTGGGTCGAACGGAGTGGATCGGGTGCGTTCGTTGCGAAAAAATCGGACGCAACTTCGTTTAGCGAACTTATGCGTCAATGGCACCAATTCGGTCAGTTATGCATTGACTTTCGTGCAGTAACGAAATGGTCCGAAACGTACCAAAATATGAGTTTTGGGTCGAACGGAGTGGATCGTGTGCGTTCGTTGCGAAAAATTGCGACGCAACTTCGTTTAGCGAACTTGTGTGTTAATGACACCAGTTCGGCAAGATTTGCATCGACTTTCGTTCAGTAATGAAATGGTCCGAAAGGCACCAAAAGATGAGTTTCTGGTCGAACAGAGTGGATCGGGTGCGTTCGTTGCGAAAAATTCCGATGCAACTTCGTTTAGCGAACTTGTGCGTTAATGGCACCAGTTCGTCCACTTTTGCATCGACTGTTGTGCCCTAACGAAACAGTCCGAAAGGCACCACAGTATGAGTTTTGGGTCGAACGGAGTGGATCGGGTGCGTTCGTTGCGAAAAATTCGGACGCAACTTCGCTGAGGGAACTTGTGCGTTAATGGCACCAGTTCGGCAGGCTTTCCATCGACTTTCGTGCTGTAACTTAAAGATCTAAAACGCCCCAAAACATGAGTTTTGGGTCGAACGGTTTGGATCGGGTGCGTTCTTTGTGGAAAATTCCAACGCAACTTTGTTTAGCGAACTTGTGGGTTAATGGCACCAATTCGGCCAGTTTTGCATCGACTTTTGTGCAGTAACGAAACGGTCTGAAACGCCCCAAAACATGAGTTTTGGGTCGAACGGAGTGGATCGGGTGCGCTCGTTGCGAAAAATTCCGTCGCAACTTCATTTAGCGAACTTGTGCGTTAATGGCACCAGTTCGGCAAGCTTTGCATCTACTTTCGTGCAGTCACTTAATGGTCTGAAACGCCCCAAAACATGAGTTTTGGGTCGAACGGAGTGGATCGGGTGCGTTCTTTGTGAAAAATTCCGAACTAACTTCGTTTAGCGAACTTGTGCGTTAATGGCACCGGATCGGCCAGTTTTGCATCGACTTTCGTTCAGTAACAAAACGGTCCGAAAGGCACCAAAACATGAGTTTTGGGTCCAATTTAGTGGATCAGGTGCGTTCGTTGCGAAAAATTCCGACGCAACTTTGTTTAGCGAACTTGTGCGTTAATGCACTAGTTCGGCAAATTTTGCATCGACTTTCGTTCAGTAACGAAACGGTCCGAAAGGCACCACAATATGAGTTTTGGGTCGAACGGAGTGGATCGGGTGCGTTCCTTGCGAAAAAATCGGACGCAACTTCGTTTAGCGAACTTGTGCGTCAATGGCACCAATTCGTTCAGTTTTGCAGTGACTTTCGTGCAGTAACGAAACGGTCCGAAACGTACCAAAACATGAGTTTTTGGTCGAACGGAGTGGATCGTGTGCGTTCATTGCGAAAAATTGCGACGCAACTTCGTTTAGCGAACTTGTGCGTTAATGACACCAGTTCGGCAAGCTTTGCATCGACTTTCGTTCAGTAATGAAATGGTCCGAAAGGCACCAAAAGATGAGTTTCTGGTCGAACGGAGTGGATCGGGTGCGTTCGTTGCGAAAACTTCCGATGCAACTTCATTTAGCGAACTTGTGCGTTAATGGCACCAGGTCGTCCACTTTTGCATCGACTTTTGTGCCACAACAAAACGGTCCGAAAGGCACCACAATATGAGTTTTGGGTCAAACGGAGTGGATCGGGTGCGTTTGTTGCGAAAAATTCAGACGCACCTTCGCTGAGCGAACTTGTGCGTTAATGGCACCAGTTCGGCACGCTTTCCATCGACTTTCGTGCAGTAACTTAACGGTTCGAAACGCCCCAAAACATGAGTTTTGGGTCAAACGGAGTGGATCGGGTGCGTTCTTTGTGAAAAATTCCGACGCAACTTTGTCTAGTGATTTTGTGCGTTAATGGCACCACTTCGGCAACCTTTCCATCGACTTTCGTGCAGTAACTTAATGGTCTGAAACGCCCCAAAACATGAGTTTTGGGTCGAACGGAGTGGATCGGGTGCGTTCTTTGTGGAAAATTCCGACTCAACTTCGTTTAGCGAACTTGTGGGTTAATGGCACCAATTCGGCCAGTTTTGCATCGACTTTCGTGCAGTAATGAAACGGTCTGAAATGCCCCAAAACATGAGTTTTGGGTCGAACGGAGTGGATCAGGTGCGTTCGTTGCGAAAAATTCCGTCGCAACTTCATTTAGCGAACTTGTGCGTTACCAGTTCGGCAAGCTTTGCATCGACTTTCGGGCAGTAACTTAACGGTCTGAAATGCCCCAAAACATGAGTTTTGGGTCGAACGGAGTGGATCGGGTGCGTTCTTTGTGAAAAATTCTGAACTAACTTCGTTTAGCGAACTTGTGGATTAATGGCACTAGTGCGGACCGTTTTGCATCGACTTTCGTGCAGTAACAAAACGGTCCGAAACGCCCAAAACATGAGTTTTGGGTCCAATTGAGTGGATCAGGTGCGTTCGTTGCGAAAAATTCCGACGCAACTTTGTTTAGCGAACTTGTGCGTTAATGACACCAGTTCGGCAAGCTTTGCATCGACTTTTGTTCAGTAATGAAATGGTCCGAAAGGCACCAAAAGATGAGTTTCTGGTCGAACGGAGTGGATCGGGTGCGTTCGTTGCGAAAAATTCCGACGCAACTTCGTTTAGCGAACTTGTGCGTTAATGGCACCAGTTCGTCCACTTTTGCATCGACTGTTGTGCCGTAACTAAACAGTCCGAAAGGCACCACAATATGAGTTTTGGGTCGAACGGAGTGGATCGGGTGCGTTCGTTGCGAAAAATTCTGTCGCAACTTCGTTTAGCGAACTTGTGCGTTAATGGCACCAGTTCGGCAAGCTTTGCATCTACTTTCGTGCAGTCACTTAATGGTCTGAAACGCCCCAAAACATGTGTTTTGGGTCGAACGGAGTGGATCAGGTGCGTCCTTTGTGAAAAGTTCTGAACTAACTTCGTTTAGCGAACTTGTGCGTTAATGGCACCGGATCGGCCAGTTTTGCATCGACTTTCGTGCAATAACGAAACGGTCCGAAACGTACCAAAACATGAGTTTTGGGTCAAACGGAGTGGATCGTGTGCGTTCGTTGCGAAAGATTCCGACGCAACTTCGTTTAGCGAACTTGTGCGTTAATGGCACGAGTTCGGCAAATTTTGCATCGACTTTCGTTCAGTAACGAAACGGTCCGAAAGGCACCACAATATGAGTTTCTGGTCGAACGGAGTGGATCGGGTGCATTCGTTGCGAAAATTTTCGACGCAACTTCGTTTAGCGAACTTGTGCGTTAATGGCACCAGTTCGTCCACTTTTGCATCGACTGTTGTGCCGTAACTAAACAGTCCCAAAGGCACCACAATAAGAGTTTTGGGTCGAACGGAGTGGATCGGGTGCGTTCGTTGCGAAAAATTCTGTCGCAACTTCGTTTAGCGAACTTGTGCGTTAATGGCACCAGTTCGGTAAGCTTTGCATCTACTTTCGTGCAGTCACTTAATGGTCTGAAACGCCCCAAAACATGTGTTTTGGGTCGAACGGAGTGGATCAGGTGCGTCCATTGTGAAAAATTCCGAACTCACTTCGTTTAGTGAACTTGTGCGTTAATGGCACCGGATCGGCCAGTTTTGCATCGACTTTCGTGGAATAACGAAACGGTCTAAAACGTACCAAAACATGAGTTTTGGGTTAAACGGAGTGGATGGTGTGCGTTCGTTGCGAAAAATTCCGACGCAACTTCGTTTAGCGAACTTGTGCGTTAATGGCACGAGTTCGGCAAATTTTGCATCGACTTTCGTTCAGTAACGAAACGGTCCGAAAGGCACCACAATATGAGTTTTGGGTCGAACGGAGTGGATCGGGTGCGTTCGTTGCACAAAATTCCGACGCAACTTCGTTTAGCGAACTTGTGCATCAACGGCACCAATTCGGTCAGTTTTGCATTGACTTTCGTGCAGTAACGAAACGGTCCGAAACGTACCAAAACCTAAGTTTTGGGTCGAACGGAGTAGATCGTGTGCGTTCGTTGTGAAAAATTGCGACGCAACTTCGTTTAGCGAACTTGTGTGTTAATGACACCAGTTCGGCAAGCTTTGCATCGACTTTCGTTCAGTAATGAAATGGTCCGAAAGGCACCAAAAGATGAGTTTCTGGTCGAACGGAGTGGATCGGGTGTGTTCGTTGCGAAAAATTCCGACGCAACTTCGTTTAGCGAACTTGTGCGTTAATGGCACCAGGTCGTCCACTTTTGCATCGACTTTTGTGCCATAACGAAACGGTCCGAAAGGCACCACAATATGAGTTTTGGGTCAAACGGAGTGGATCGGGTGCGTTTGTTGCGAAAAATTCAGACGCACCTTCGCTGAGCGAACTTGTGCGTTAATGGCACCAGTTCGTCCACTTTTGCATCGACTTTTGTGCCGTAACGAAACGGTCCGAAAGGCACCACAATATGAGTTTTGGGTCGAACGGAGTGGATCGGGTGCGTTCATTGCGAAAAATTCGGACGCAACTTCGCTGAGCGAACTTGTGCGTTAATGGCACCAGTTCGGCAGGCTTTCCATCGACTTTCGTGCAGTAACTTAACGGTCTAAAACGCCCCAAAAACATGAGTTTTGGGTCGAACCGAGTGGATCGGGTGCGTTCTTTGTGAAAAATTCCAACGCAACTTCGTTTACCGAACTAGTGGGTTAATGGCACCAATTCGGCCAGTTTTGCATCGACTTTCGTGCAGTAACGAAACGGTCCGAAACGCCCCAAAACATGAGTTTTGTGTCGAACGGAGTGGATCGGGCGCGTTCCATGCGAAAAATTCGGTCGCAACTTCGTTTAGCGAACTTGTGCGTTAATGGCAACAGTTCGGCAAGCTTTGCATCGAATTTCGTGCCGTAACTTAACGGTCTGAAATGCCCCAAAACATGAGTTTTGGGTCGAACGGAGTGGATCGGGTGCGCTCGTTGCGAAAAATTCCGACGCAACTTCGTTTAGCGAACTTGTGCGTTAATGGCACGAGTTCGGCAAATTTTGCATCGACTTTCGTTCAGTAACGAAACGGTCCGAAAGGCACCACAATATGAGTTTTGCGTCGAACGGAGTGGATCGGGTGCGTTCGTTGCGAAAAATTCCGACGCCACTTCGTTTAGCGAACTTGTGCGTCAATGGCACCAATTCGGTCAGTTTTGCATTGACTTTCGTGCAGTAACGAAACGGTCCGAAACGTACCAAAACATGAGTTTTGGGTCAAACGGAGTAGATCGTGTGCGTTCGTTGTGAAAAATTGCGACGCAACTTCGTTTAGCGAACTTGTGTGTTAATGACACCAGTTCGGCAAGCTTTGCATCGACTTTCGTTCAGTAATGAAATGGTCCGAAAGGCACCAAAAGATGAGTTTCTGGTCGAACGGAGTGGATCGGGTGCGTTCGTTGCGAAAAATTCCGACGCAACTTCGTTTAGCGAACTTGTGCGTTAATGGCACCAGTTCGTCCACTTTTGCATCGACTGTTGTGCCGTAACTAAACAGTCCGAAAGGCACCACAATATGAGTTTTGGGTCGAACGGAGTGGATCGGGTGCGTTCGTTGCGAAAAATTCTGTCGCAACTTCGTTTAGCGAACTTGTGCGTTAATGGCACCAGTTCGGCAAGCTTTGCATCTACTTTCGTGCAGTCACTTAATGGTCTGAAACGCCCCAAAACATGTGTTTTGGGTCGAACGGAGTGGATCAGGTGCGTCCTTTGTGAAAAATTCCAAACTAACTTCGTTTAGCGAACTTGTGCGTTAATGGCACCGGATCGGTCAGTTTTGCATTGACTTTCGTGCAGTAACGAAACGGTCCGAAACGTACCAAAACATGAGTTTTGGGTCAAACGGAGTGGATCGTGTGCGTTCGTTGTGAAAAATTGCGATGCAACTTCGTTTAGCGAACTTGTGTGCTAATGGCACGAGTTCGGCAAATTTTGCATCGACTTTCGTTCAGTAACGAAACGGTCCGAAAGGCACCACAATATGAGTTTCTGGTCGAACGGAGTGGATCGGGTGCGTTCGTTGCGAAAAATTCCGACGCAACATCGTTTACTGAACTTGTGCGTTAATGGCACCAGTTCGTCCACTTTTGCATCGACTGTTGTGCCGTAACTAAACAGTCCGAAAGGCACCACAATATGAGTTTTGGGTCGAACGGAGTGGATCGGGTGCGTTCGTTGCGAAAAATTCTGTCGCAACTTCGTTTAGCGAACTTGTGCGTTAATGGCACCAGTTTGGCAAGCTTTGCATCTACTTTCGTGCAGTCACTTAATGGTCTGAAACGCCCCAAAACATGTGTTTTGGGTCGAACGGAGTGGATCAGGTGCGTCCTTTGTGAAATATTCCGAACTATCTTCGTTTAGCGAACTTGTGCGTTAATGGCACCGGATCGGCCAGTTTTGCATCGACTTTCGTGCAGTAACGAAACGGTCTAAAACGTACCAAAACATGAGTTTTGGGTTAAACGGAGTGGATGGTGTGCGTTCGTTGCGAAAGATTCCGACGCAACTTCGTTTAGCGAACTTGTGCGTTAATGGCACGAGTTCGGCAAATTTTGCATCGACTTTCGTTCAGTAACGAAACGGTCCGAAAGGCACCACAATATGAGTTTCTGGTCGAACGGAGTGGATCGGGTGCGTTCGTTGCGAAAAATTCCGACGCAACTTCGTTTAGCGAACTTGTGCGTTAATGGCACCAGTTCGTCCACTTTTGCATCGACTGTTGTGCCGTAACTAAACAGTCCGAAAGGCACCACAATAAGAGTTTTGGGTCGAACGGAGTGGATCGGGTGCGTTCGTTGCGAAAAATTTTGTCGCAACCTCGTTTAGCGAACTTGTGCGTTAATGGCACCAGTTCGGCAAGCTTTGCATCTACTTTCGTGCAGTCACTTAATGGTCTGAAACGCCCCAAAACATGTGTTTTGGGTCGAACGGAGTGGATCAGGTGCGTCCTTTGTGAAAAATTCCGAACTAACTTCGTTTAGTGAACTTGTGCGTTAATGGCACCGGATCGGCCAGTTTTGCATCGACTTTCGTGCAGTAACGAAACGGTCCGAAACGTACCAAAACATGAGTTTTGGGTTAAACGGAGTGGATGGTGTGCGTTCGTTGTGAAAAATTGCGATGCAACTTCGTTTAGCGAACTTGTGTGCTAATGGCACGAGTTCGGCAAATTTTGCATCGACTTTCGTTCAGTAACGAAACGGTCCGAAAGGCACCACAATATGAGTTTCTGGTCGAACGGAGTGGATGGTGTGCGTTCGTTGCGAAAAATTCCGACGCCACTTCGTTTACTGAACTTGTGCGTTAATGGCACCAGTTCGTCCACTTTTGCATCGACTGTTGTGCCGTAACTAAACAGTCCGAAAGGCACCACAATATGAGTTTTGGGTCGAACGGAGTGGATCGGGTGCGTTCGTTGCGAAAAATTCTGTCGCAACTTCGTTTAGCGAACTTGTGTGTTAATGACACCAGTTCGGCAAGCTTTGCATCGACTTTCGTTCAGTAATGAAATGGTCCGAAAGGCACCAAAAGATGAGTTTCTGGTCGAACGGAGTGGATCAGGTGCGTCCTTTGTGAAAAATTCCGAACTATCTTCGTTTAGCGAACTTGTGCGTTAATGGCACCGGATCGGCCAGTTTTGCATCGACTTTCGTGCAGTAACGAAATGGTCCGAAACGTACCCAAACATGAGTTTTGGGTTAAACGGAGTGGATGGTGTGCGTTCGTTGCGAAAGATTCCGACGCAACTTCGTTTAGCGAACTTGTGCGTTAATGGCACGAGTTCGGCAAATTTTGCATCTACTTTCGTTCAGTAACGAAACGGTCCGAAAGGCACCACAATATGAGTTTCTGGTCGAACGGAGTGGATCGGGTGCGTTCGTTGCGAAAAATTCCGTCGCAACTTCGTTTAGCGAACTTGTGCGTTAATGGCACCAGTTCGTCCACTTTTGCATCGACTGTTGTGCCGTAACTAAACAGTCCGAAAGGCACCACAATATGAGTTTTGGGTCGAACGGAGTGGATCGGGTGCGTTCGTTGCGAAAAATTCTGTCGCAACTTCGTTTAGCGAACTTGTGCGTTAATGGCACCAGTTCGGCAAGCTTTGCATCTACTTTCGTGCAGTCACTTAATGGTCTGAAACGCCCCAAAACATGTGTTTTGGGTCGAACGGAGTGGATCAGGTGCGTCCTTTGTCAAAAATTCCGAACTAACTTCGTTTAGTGAGCGTTAATGGCACCGGATCGGCCAGTTTTGCATCGACTTTCGTGCAATAACGAAACGGTCTAAAACGTACCAAAACATGAGTTTTGGGTTAAATGGAGTGGATGGTGTGCGTTCGTTGCGAAAAATTCCGACGCAACTTCGTTTAGCGAACTTATGCAATAATGGCACGAGTTCGGCAAATTTTGCATCGACTTTCGTTCAGTAACGAAACGGGCCGAAAGGCACCACAATATGAGTTTCTGGTCGAACGGAGTGGATCGGGTGCGTTCGTTACGAAAAATTCCGACGCAACTTCGTTTAGCGAACTTGTGCATCAACGGCACCAATTTGGTCAGTTTTGCATTGACTTTCTTGCAGTAACGAAACGGTCCGAAACGTACCAAAACCTAAGTTTTGGGTCGAACGGAGTAGATCGTGTGCGTTCGTTGTGAAAAATTGTGACGCAACTTCGTTTAGCGAACTTGTGTGTTAATGACACCAGTTCGGCAAGCTTTGCATCGACTTTCGTTCAGTAATGAAATGGTCCGAAAGGCACCAAAAGATGAGTTTCTGGTCGAACGGAGTGGATCGGGTGCGTTTTTGCGAAAAATTCCGACGCAACTTCGTTTAGCGAACTTGTGCGTTAATGGCACCAGTTCGTCCACTTTTGCATCGACTGTTGTGCCGTAACGAAACAGTCCGAAAGGCACCACAATATGAGTTTTGGGTCGAACGGAGTGGATCGGGTGCGTTCGTTGCGAAAAATTCGCACACAACTTCGCTGAGGGAACTTGTGCGTTAATGGCACCAGTTCGGCAGGCTTTCCATCGACTTTCGTGCAGTAACTTAACGGTCTAAAACGCCCCAAAACATGAGTTTTGGGTCGAACGGTGTGGATCGGTGCGTTCTTTGTGGAAAATTCCAACGCAACTTCGTTTAGCGAACTTGTGGGTTAATGGCACCAATTCGGCCAGTTTTGCATCGACTTTCGTGCAGTAACGAAACGGTCCGAAACGCCCCAAAACATGAGTTTTGTGTCGAACGGAGTGGATCGGGCGCGTTCCTTGCGAAAAATTCGGTCGCAACTTCGTTTAGCGAACTTGTGCGTTAATGGCAATAGTTCGGCAAGCTTTGCATCGAATTTCGTGCAGTAACTTAACGGTCTGAAACGCCCCAAAACATGAGTTTTGGGTCGAACGGAGTGGATCGGGTGCGTTCGTTGCGAAAAATTCCGACGCAACTTCGTTTAGCGAACTTGTGCGTTAATGGCACGAGTTCGGCAAATTTTGCATCGACTTTCGTTCAGTAACGAAACGGTCCGAAAGGCACCACAATATGAGTTTTGGGTCGAACGGAGTGGATCGGGTGCGTTCGTTGCGAAAAATTCCGACGCCACTTCGTTTAGCGAACTTGTGCGTCAATGGCACCAATTCGGTCAGTTTTGCATTGACTTTTGTGCAGTAACGAAACGGTCCGAAATGTACCAAAACATGAGTTTTGGGTCAAACGGAGTAGATCGTGTGCGTTCGTTGTGAAAAATTGCGACGCAACTTCGTTTAGCGAACTTGTGTGTTAATGACACCAGTTCGGCAAGCTTTGCATCGACTTTCGTTCAGTAATGAAATGGTCCGAAAGGCACCAAAAGATGAGTTTCTGGTCGAACGGAGTGGATCGGGTGCGTTTTTGCGAAAAATTCCGACGCAACTTCGTTTAGCGAACTTGTGCGTTAATGGCACCAGTTCGTCCACTTTTGCATCGACTGTTGTGCTGTAACTAAACAGTCCGAAAGGCACCACAATATGAGTTTTGGGTCGAACGGAGTGGATCGGGTGCGTTCGTTGCGAAAAATTCTGTCGCAACTTCGTTTAACGAACTTGTGCGTTAATGGCACCAGTTCGGCAAGCTTTGCATCTACTTTCGTGCAGTCACTTAATGGTCTGAAACGCCCCAAAACATGTGTTTTGGGTCGAACGGAGTGGATCGGTGCGTCCTTTGTGAAAAATTCCGAACTAACTTCGTTTAGCGAACTTGTGCGTTAATGGCACCGGATCGACCAGTTTTGCATCGACTTTCGTGCAGTAACGAAACGGTTCGAAACGTACCAAAACATGAGTTTTGGGTCAAACGGAGTGGATCGTGTGCGTTCGTTGCGAAAAATTCCGACACAACTTCGTTTAGCGAACTTGTGTGTTAATGGCACGAGTTCGGCAAATTTTGCATCGACTTTCGTTCAGTAACAAAACGGTCCGAAAGGCACCACAATATGAGTTTCTGGTCGAACGGAGTGGATCGGGTGCGTTCGTTGCGAAAAATTCCGACGCAACTTCGTTTAGCGAACTTGTGCGTTAATGGCACCAGTTCGTCCACTTTTGCATCGACTGTTGTGCCGTAACTAAACAGTCCGAAAGGCACCACAATATGAGTTTTGGGTTGAACGGAGTGGATCGGGTGCATTCGTTGCGAAAAATTCTGTCGCAACTTCGTTTAGCGAACTTGTGCGTTAATGGCACCAGTTCGGCAAGCTTTGCATCTACTTTCGTGCAGTCACTTAATGGTCTGAAACGCCCCATAACATGTGTTTTGGGTCGAACGGAGTGGATCAGGTGCGTCCTTTGTGAACTAACTTCGTTTAGCGAACTTGTGCGTTAATGGCACCGGATCGGCCAGTTTTGCATCGACTTTCGTGCAGTAACGAAACGGTCTAAAACGTACCAAAACATGAGTTTTGGGTTAAACGGAGTGGATGGTGTGCGTTCGTTGCGAAAAATTCCGACGCAACTTCGTTTAGCGAACTTGTGCGTTAATGGCACGAGTTCGGCAAATTTTGCATCGACTTTCGTTCAGTAACGAAACGGTCCGAAAGGCACCACAATATGAGTTTTGGGTCGAACGGAGTGGATCGGGTGCGTTCGTTGCAAAAAATTCCGACGCAACTTCGTTTAGCGAACTTGTGCATCAATGGCACCAATTTGGTCAGTTTTGCATTGACTTTCGTGCAGTAACGAAACGGTCCGAAACGTACCAAAACCTAAGTTTTGGGTCGAACGGAGTAGATCGTGTGCGTTCGTTGTGAAAAATTGCAACGCAACTTCGTTTAGCGAACTTGTGTGTTAATGACACCAGTTCGGCAAGCTTTGCATCGACTTTCGTTCAGTAATGAAATGGTCCGAAAGGCACCAAAAGATGAGTTTCTGGTCGAACGGAGTGGATCGGGTGCGTTCATTGCGAAAAATTCCGACGCAACTTCGTTTAGCGAACTTGTGCGTTAATGGCACCAGTTCGTCCACTTTTGCATCGACTGTTGTGCCGTAACGATACAGTCCGAAAGGCACCACAATATGAGTTTTGGGTCGAACGGAGTGGATCGGGTGCGTTCGTTGCGAAAAATTCGGACGCAACTTCGCTGATGGAACTTGTGCGTTAATGGCACCAGTTCGGCACGCTTTCCATCGACTTTCGTGCAGTAACTTAACGGTCCGAAACGCCCCAAAACATGAGTTTTGGGTCGAACGGAGTGGATCGGGTGCGT
This sequence comes from Panicum miliaceum, assembly GCA_032594955.1. NCBI lineage: Eukaryota > Viridiplantae > Streptophyta > Magnoliopsida > Poales > Poaceae > Panicum > Panicum miliaceum. The sequence goes on along the minus strand of CM064072.1, from coordinate 16,910,881 downwards.
TCTTTGTGAAAAATTCCGACGCAACTTTGTCTAGTGATTTTGTGCGTTAATGGCACCAGTTCGGCAACATTTCCATCGACTTTCGTGCAGTAACTTAATGGTCTGAAACGCCCCAAAACATAAGTTTTGGGTCGAACGGAGTGGATCGGGTGCGTTCTTTGTGGAAAATTCCGACGCAACTTCGTTTAGCCCACTTGTGGGTTAATGGCACCAATTCGGCCAGTTTTGCATCGACTTTCGTACAGTAATGAAACGGTCCGAAATGCCCCAAAACATGAGTTTTGGGTCGAACGGAGTGGATCAGGTGCGTTCGTTGCGAAAAATTCCGTCTCAACTTCATTTAGCGAACTTGTGCGTTACTAGTTCGGCAAGCTTTGCATCGACTTTCGGGCAGTAACTTAACGGTCTTAAATGCCCCAAAACATGAGTTTTGGGTCGAACGGAGTGGATCGGGTGCGTTCTTTGTGAGAAATTCTGAAATAACTTCGTTTAGCGAACTTGTGGATTAATGGCACCAGTGCGGACCGTTTTGCATCGACATTCGTGCAGTAATGAAACGGTCCGAAACGCCCAAAACATGAGTTTTGGGTCCAATTGAGTGGATCAGGTGCGTTCGTTGCGAAAAATTCCGACGCAACTTTGTTTAGTGAACTTGTGCGTTAATGACACCAGTTCGGCAAGCTTTGCATCGACTTTCGTTCAGTAATGAAATGGTCCGAAAGGCACCAAAAGATGAATTTCTGGTCGAACGGAGTGGATCGGGTGCGTTCGTTGCGAAAAATTCCAACGCAACTTCGTTTAGCGAACTTGTGCGTTAATGGCACCAATTCGTCCACTTTTGCATCGACTTTTGTGCCGTAACGAAACGGTCCGAAAGGCACCACAATATGAGTTTTGGGTCGAACGGAGTGGATCGGGTGCGTTCGTAGCGAAAAATTTGGACGCAACTTCGCTGAGCGAGCTTGTGCGTTAATGGCACCAGTTCGGCAGGCTTTCCATCGACTTTCGTGCAGTAACTTACCGGTCTAAAACGCCCCAAAAACATGAGTTTTGGGTCGAACGGAGTGGATCGGGTGCGTTCTTTGTGAAAAATTCCAACGCAACTTCGTTTACCGAACTTGTGGGTTAATGGCACCAATTCGGCCAGTTTTGCATCGACTTTCGTGCAGTAACGAAACGGTCCGAAATGCCCCAAAACATGAGTTTTGTGTCGAACAGAGTGGATCGGGCGCGTTCCTTGCCAAAAATTCCGTCGCAACTTCGTTTAGCGAACTTGTGCGTTAATGGCAACAGTTCGGCAAGCTTTGCATCGAATTTCGTGCAGTAACTTAACGGTCTGAAACGCAAAACAAGAGTTCTGTGTCGAACGGAGTGGATCAGGTGCGTTCGTTGCGAAAAATTCCGACGCAACTTCGTTTAGCGAACTTGTGCGTTAATGGCACGAGTTCAGCAAATTTTGCATCGACTTTCGTTGAGTAACGAAACGGTCCGAAAGGCACCACAATATGAGTTTTGGGTCGAACGGAGTGGATCGGGTGCGTTCGTTGCGAAAAATTCCGACGCCACTTCGTTTAGCGAACTTGTGCGTCAATGGCACCAATTCGGTCAGTTTTGCATTGACTTTCGTGCAGTAACGAAACGGTCCGAAATGTACCAAAACATGAGTTTTGGGTCGTACGGAGTACATCGTGTGCGTTCGTTGTGAAAAATTGCGACGCAACTTCGTTTAGCGAACTTGTGTGTTAATGACACCAGTTCGGCAAACTTTGCATCGACTTTCGTTCAGTAATGAAATGGTCCGAAAGGCACCAAAAGATGAGTTTCTGGTCGAACGGAGTGGATCGGGTGCGTTCGTTGCGAGAAATTCTGACGCAACTTCGTTTAGCGAACTTGTGCGTTAATGGCACCAGTTCGTCCACTTTTGCATCGACTGTTGTGCCGTAACAAAATAGTCCAAAAGGCACCACAATATGAGTTTTGGGTCGAACGGAGTGGATCGGTTGCGTTCGTTGCGAAAAATTCTGTCGCAACTTCGTCTAGCGAACTTGTGCGTTAATGGCACCAGTTCGGCAAGCTTTGCATCTACTTTCGTGCAGTCACTTAATGGTATGAAACACCCCAAAACATGTGTTTTGGGTCGAACGGAGTGGATCAGGTGCGTCCTTTGTGAAAAATTCCGAACTAACTTCGTTTAGCGAACTTGTGCGTTAGTGGCACCGGATCGGCCAGTTTTGCATCGACTTTCGTGCAGTAACGAAACGGTCTAAAACGTACCAAAACATGAGTTTTGGGTTAAACGGAGTGGATGGTGTGCGTTCGTTGCAAAAAATTCCGACGCAACTTCGTTTAGCGAACTTGTGCGTTAATGGCACGAGTTCGGCAAATTTTGCATCGACTTTTGTTCAGTAACGAAACGGTCCGAAAAGCACCACAATATGAGTTTTGGGTCGAACGGAGTGGATCGGGTGCGTTCGTTGCGAAAAATTCCGACGCAACTTCGTTTAGCGAACTTGTGCGTCAATGGCACCAATTCGGTCAGTTTTGCATTGACTTTCGTGCAGTAACGAAACGGTCCGAAACGTACCAAAACCTAAGTTTTGGGTCGAACGGAGTAGATCGTGTGCGTTCGTTGTGAAAAATTGCGACGCAACTTCGTTTAGCGAACTTGTGTGGTAATGACACCAGTTCGGCAAGCTTTGCATCGACTTTCGTTCAGCCATGAAATGGTCCAAAAGGCACCAAAAGATGAGTTTCTGGTCGAACGGAGTGGATCGGGTGCGTTCGTTGCGAAAAATTTTGATGCAACTTCGTTTAGCGAACTTGTGCGTTAATGGCACCAGTTCATCCACTTTTGCATCGATTGTTGTGCCGTAACAAAACAGTCCGAAAGGCACCACAATATGAGTTTTGGGTCGAACGGAGTGGATCAGGTGCGTTCGTTGCGAAAAATTCGGTCGCAACTTCGTTTAGCGAACTTGTGCGTTAATGGCACCAGTTCGGCAAGCTTTGCATCTACTTTCGTGCAGTCAATTAGTGGTCTGAAACCCCCCAAAACATGTGTTTTGGGTCGAACGGAGTGGATCAGGTGTGTCCTTTATGAAAAATTCCGAACTAACTTCGTTTAGCGAACTTGTGCGTTAATGGCACCGGATCGGCCAGTTTTGCATCAACTTTCGTGCAGTAACGAAACGGTCTCAAAACGAACCGAAACATGAGTTTTGGGTCAAACGGAGTGGATGGTGTGCGTTCGTTGCGAAAAATTCCGACGCAACTTCGTTTAGCGAACTTGTGCGTTAATGGCACGAGTTCGGAAAATTTTGCATCGACTTACGTTCAGTAACGAAACGGTCCGAAAGGCACCACAATATGAGTTTTGGGTCGAACGGAGTGGATCGGGTGCGTTCGTTGCGAAAAATTCCGACGCAACTTCGTTTAGCGAACTTGTGCGTTAGTGGCACCAGTTCATCCACTTTTGCATCGACTGTTGTGCCGTAACGAAACAGTCCGAAAGGCACCACAATATGAGTTTTGGGTCGAACGGTGTCGATGGCGTGCGTTCGTTGCGAAAAATTCCGACGCAACTTCGTTTAGCGAACTTGTGCGTCAATGGCACCAATTCGGTCAGTTTTGCATTGATTTTCGTGCAGTAACGAAACGGTCCGAAACGTACCAAAACATGAGTTTTGGGTCGAACGGAGTGGATCGTGTGCGTTCGTTGCGAAAAATTGCGACGCAACTTCGTTTAGCGAACTTGTGTGTTAATGACACCAGTTCGGCAAGCTTTGCATCGACTTTCGTTCAGTAATGAAATGGTCCGAAAGGCACAAAAAGATGAGTTTCTGGTCGAACGAAGTGGATCGGGTGCGTTCCTTTCGAAAAATTCCGACGCAACTTCGTTTAGCGAACTTGTGCGTTAATGGCACCACTTCGTCCACTTTTGCATCGACTGTTGTGCCGTAACGAAACAGTCCGAAAGGCACCACAATATGAGTTTTGGGTCGAACGGTGTGGATGGCGTGCGTTCGTTGCGAAAAATTCCGACGCAACTTCGTTTAGCGAACTTGTGCGTTAATGGCACGAGTTCGGCAAATTTTGCATCGACTTTCGTTCAGTAACGAAACGGTCCGAAAGGCACCAATATATGAGTTTCTGGTCGAACGGAGTGGATCGGGTGCGTTCGTTGCGAAAAATTCCGACGCAACTTCGTTTAGCGAACTTGTGCGTTAATGGCACCAGTTCGTCCACTTTTGCATCGACTGTTGTGCCGTAACGAAACAGTCCGAAAGGCACCACAATATGAGTTTTGGGTCGAACAGAGTGGATCGGTTGCGTTCGTTGCGAAAAATTCGGACGGAACTTCGCTGAGCGAACTTGTGCGTCAATGGCACAAATTCGGTCAGTTTTGCATTGACTTTCGTGCAGTAACGAAACGGTCCGAAACGTACCAAAATATGAGTTTTGGGTCGAACGGAGTGGATCATGTGCATTCGTTGCGAAAAATTGCGACGCAACTTCGTTTAGCGAACTTGTGTGTTAATGACACCAGTTCGGCAAGCTTTGCATCGACTTTCGTTCAGTAATGAAATGGTCCGAAAGGCACCAAAAGATGAGTTTCTGGTCGAACGGAGTGGATCGGGTGCGTTCGTTGCGAAAAATTCCGTCTCAACTTCATTTAGCGAACTTGTGCGCCAATGGCACCAATTCGGTCAGTTTTGCATCGACTTTCGTTCAGTAACGAAACAGTCCGAAAGGCACCACAATATGAGTTTTGGGTCGAACGGTGTGGATGGTGTGCGTTCGTTGCGAAAAATTCTGACGCAACTTCGTTTAGCGAACTTGTGCGTTAATGGCACGAGTTCGGCAAATTTCGCATCGACTTTCGTTCAGTAACGAAACGGTCCGAAAGGCACCACAATATGAGTTTTGGGTTGAACGGAGTGGATCGGGTGCGTTCGTTGCGAAAAATTCCGACGCAACTTCGTTTAGCGAACTTGTGCGTCAATGGCACCAATTCGGTCAGTTTTGCATTGACTTTCGTGCAGTAACGAAACGGTCCGAAACGTACGAAAACATGAGTTTTGGGTCGAACGAAGTGGATCGGGTGCGCTCGTTGCGAAAAATTCCATCGCAACTTCATTTAGCGAACTTGTGCGTTAATGGCACCAGTTCGGCAAGTTTTGCATCGACTTTCGTGCAGTAACTTAACGGTCTGAAATGCCCCAAAACATGAGTTTTGGGTCGAACGGAGTGGATCATGTGCGTTCTTTGTGAAAAATTCCGAACCAACTTCGTTTAGCGAACTTGTGGGTTAATGGCACGAGTGCGGTCAGTTTTGCATCGATTTTCGTGCAGTAACGAAACGGTCCGAAACGCCCAAAACATGAGTTTTGGGTCCAATTGAGTGGATCAGGTGCGTTCGTTGCGAAAAATTCCGACGCAACTTTGTTTAGCGAACTTGTGCGTTAATGGCACTAGTTCGGCAACGACTTTCGTTCAGTAACGAAACGGTCTGAAAGGCACCACAATATGAGTTTTGGGTCGAACGGAGTGGATCGGGTGCGTTTGCTGCGAAAAAATTGGACGCAACTTCGTTTAGCGAACTTGTGCGTCAATGGCACCAATTCGGTCAGTTTTGCATCGACTTTCGTTCAGTAACGAACTGGTCCGAAAGGCCCCAAAGCATGAGTTTTGGGTCGAATGGAGTGGATCGGGTGCGTTCGTTGTGAAAAAATTCCGACGCAACTTCGTTTAGCGAACTTGTGCGTCAATGGCACCAATTCGGTCAGTTTTGCATTGACTTTCGTGCAGTAACGAAACGGTCCGAAACGTACCAAAACATGAGTTTTGGGTCGAACGGAGTGGATCGTGTGCGTTCGTTGCGAAAAATTGCGACGCAACTTCGTTTAGCGAACTTGTGTGTTAATGACACCAGTTCGGCAAGCTTTGCATCGACTTTCGTTCAGTAATAAAATGGTCCGAAAGGCACCAAAAGATGAGTTTCTGGTCAAACGGAGTGGATCGGGTGCGTTCGTTGCGAAAAATTCCAACGCAACTTCGTTTAGCGAACTTGTGCGTTAATGGCACCAGGTCGTCCACTTTTGCATCGACTTTTGTGCCATAACGAAACGGTCCGAAAGGCACCACAATATGAGTTTTGGGTCGAACGGAGTGGATCGGGTGCGTTTGTTGCGAAAAATTCAGACGCACCTTCGCTGAGCGAACTCTTGCGTTAATGGCACCAGTTCGGCAGGCTTTCCATCGACTTTCGTGCAATAACTTAACGGTCCGAAACGCCCCAAAACATGAGTTTTGGGTCGAATGGAGTGGATCGGGTGCGTTCTTTTTGAAAAATTCCGACGCAACTTTGTTTAGTGATTTTGTGCGTTAATGGCACCAGTTCGGCAACCTTTCCATCGACTTTCGTGCAGTAACTTAATGGTCTGAAACGCCCCAAAACATGAGTTTTGGGTCGAACGAAGTGGATCGAGTGCGTTCTTTGTTGAAAATTCCGACGCAACTTCGTTTAGCAAACTTGTGGGTTAATGGCACCAATTCGGCCAGTTTTGCATCGACTTTCCTGCAGTAACGAAACGGTCCGAAAAGCCCCAAAACATGAGTTTTGGGTCGAACGGAGTGGATCAGGTGCGTTCGTTGCGAAAAATTCCGTCGCAACTTCATTTAGCGAACTTGTGCGTTACCAGTTCGGCAAGCTTTGCATTGACTTTCGGGCAGTAACTTAACGGTCTGAAATGCCCCAAAACATGAGTTTTGGGTCGAACAGAGTGGATCGGGTGCGTTCGTTGCGAAAAATTCCGACGCAACTTCGTTTAGCGAACTTGTGCGTTAATGGCACCAGTTCGTCCACTTTTGCATCGACTGTTGTGCCGTAACGAAACAGTCCGAAAGGCACCACAATATGAGTTTTGGGTCGAACGGAGTGGATCGGGTGCGTTCGTTGCGAAAAATTCGGACGCAACTTCGCTGAGCGAACTTGTGCGTTAATGGCACCAGTTCGGCAGGCTTTCCATCGACTTTCGTGCAGTAACTTAATGGTCTAAAACACCCCAAAACATGAGTTTTGGGTCGAACGGTGTGGATCGGGTGCGTTCTTTGTGGAAAATTCCGACGCAACTTCGTTTAGCGAACTTGTGGGTTAATGGCACCAATTCGGCAAGCTTTGCATCGACTTTCATGCAGTAACTTAACGGTCTGAAATGCCCAAAAACATGAGTTTTGGGTCGAACGGATTGGATCAGGTGCGTTCTTTGTGAAAAATTCCGAACTAACTTCGTTTAGCGAACTTGTGGGTTAATGGCACCAGTGCGGCCAGTTTTGCATCGACTTTCGTGCAGTAACGAAACGGTCCGAAACGCCCAAAACATGAGTTTTGGGTCCAATTGAGTGGATCAGGTGCGTTCGTTGCGAAAAATTCCGACGCAACATTGTTTAGCGAACTTGTGCGTTAATGGCACTAGTTCGGCAAATGTTGCATCGACTTTCGTTCAGTAACGAAACGGTCCGAAACGCACCACAATATGAGTTTTGGGTCGAACGGAGTGGATCGGGTGCGTTCGTTGCGAAAAATTCCGACGCAACTTCGTTTAGCGAACTTGTGCGTCAATGGCACCAATTTGGTCAGTTTTGCATTGACTTTCGTGCAGTAACGAAATGGTCTGAAACGTACCAAAACATGAGTTTTGGGTCGAACGGAGTGGATCGTGTGCGTTCGTTGCGAAAAATTGCGACGCAACTTCGTTTAGCGAACTTGTGTGTTAATGACACCAGTTCGGCAAGCTTTGCATCGACTTTCGTTCAGTAATGAAATGGTCCGAAAGGCACCAAAAGATGAGTTTCTGGTCGAACGGAGTGGATCGGGTGCGTTCGTTGCGAAAAATTCCGACGCAACTTCGTTTAGCGAACTTGTGCGTTAATGGCACCAGTTCGTCCACTTTTGCATTGACTGTTGTGCCGTAACGAAACAGTCCGAAAGGCACCACAATATGAGTTTTGGGTCGAACAGAGTGGATCGGGTGCGTTTGTTGCGGAAAATTCAGACGCACCTTCGCTGAGCGAACTTGTGCGTTAATGGCACCAGTTGGCAGGCTTTCCACCGACTTTCGTGCAGTAACTTAACGGTCCGAAACGCCCCAAAACATGAGTTTTGGGTCGAATGGAGTGGATCGGGTGCGTTCTTTGTGAAAAATTTTGACGCAACTTTGTTTAGTGATTTTGTGCGTCAATGGCACCAGTTCGGCAACCTTTCCATCGACTTCCGTGCGTAACTTAATGGTCTGAAACGCTCCAAAACATGAGTTTTGGGTCGAACGAAGTGGATCGGGTCCGTTCTTTGTGGAAAATTCCGACGCAACTTCGTTTAGCGAACTTGTGGGTTAATGGCACCAATTCGGCCAGTTTTTCATCGACTTTCGTGCAGTAACAAAACGGTCCGGAAAGCCCCAAAACATGAGTTTTGGGTCGAACGGAGTGGATCAGGTGCGTTCGTTGCGAAAAATTCCGTCGCAACTTCGTTTAGCGAACTTGTGCGTTAATGGCACCAGTTCGGCAAGCTTTGCATCTACTTTCGTGCAGTCACTTAACGGTCTGAAACGCCCCAAAACATGAGTTTTGGGTCGAACGGAGTGGATCGGGTGTGTTCTTTGTGAAAAATTCTGAACCAACTTCGTTTAGCGAACTTGTGGATTAATGGCACCAGTGCGGACCGTTTTGCATCGACTTTCGTGCAGTAACGAAACGGTCCCGAAACGCCCAAAACATGAGTTTTGGGTCCAATTGAGTGGATCAGGTGCGTTCGTTGCGAAAAATTCCGACGCAACTTTGTTTAGCGAACTTGTGCGTTAATGGCACTAGTTCGGCAAATTTTGCATCGACTTTCGTTCAGTAACGGAACAGTCCGAAAGGCACCACAATATGAGTTTTGCGTCGAACGGAGTGGATCGGGTGCGTTCGTTGCGAAAAAATCAGACGCAACTTCGTTTAGCGAACTTGTGCGTCAATGGCACCAATTCGGTCAGTTTTGCATTGACTTTCGTGCAGTAACGAAACGGTCCGAAACGTACCAAAACATGAGTTTAGGGTTCAACGGAGTGGATCGTGTGCGTTCGTTGCGAAAAATTGCGACGCAACTTCATTTAGCGAACTTGTGTGTTAATGACACCAGTTCGGCAAGCTTTGCATCAACTTTCGTTCAGTAATGAAATTGTCCGAAAGGCAACAAAAGATGAGTTTCTGGTCGAACGGAATGGATCGGGCGCGTTCCTTGCGAAAAATTCAGTCTCAACTTCGTTTAGCGAACTTGTGCGTTAATGGCACCAGTTCGGCAAGCTTTGCATCTACTTTCGTGCAGTCACTTAACGGTCTGAAACGCCCCAAAACATGAGTTTTGGGTCGAACGGAGTGGATCGGGTGCGTTCTTTGTGAAAAATTCCGAACTAACATCGTTTAGCGAACTTGTGCGTTAATGGCACCGGATCGGCCAGTTTTGCATCGACTTTCGTGCAGTAACGAAACGGTCCGAAACGTACCAAAACATGAGTTTTGGGTCAAACGAAGTGGATGGTGTGCGTTCGTTGCGAAAAAATCCGACGCAACTTCGTTTAGCGAACTTGTGCGTTAATGGCACGAGTTCGGCAAATTTTGCATCGACTTTCGTTCAGTAACAAAACGGTCCGAAAGGCACCACAATACGAGTTTTGGGTCGAACGGAGTGGATCGGGTGCGTTCGTTGCGAAAAATTCCGACGCAACTTCGTTTAGCGAACTTGTGCGTTAATGGCACCAGTTCGTCGACTTTTGCATCGACTTTTGTGCCATAACGAAACGGTCCGAAAGGCACCACAATATGAGGTTTGGGTCGAACGGAGTGGATCGGGTGCGTTCGTTGCGAAAAATTCAGACGCAACTTCGCTAAGCCAACTTGTGCGTTAATGGCACCAGTTCGGCAGGCTTTCCATCGACTTTCGTGCAGTAACTTAATGGTCTAAAACGCCCGAAAACATGAGTTTTGGGTTGAACGGAGTGGATCGGGTGCGTTCTTTGTGAAAAAATCCGACGCTACTTCGTTTACCGAACTTGTGGGTTAATGGCACCAATTCGGCCAGTTTTGCATCGACTTTCATGCACTAACGAAACGGTCCGAAACATACCAAAACATGAGTTTTGGGTCAAATGGAGTGGATGGTGTGCGTTCGTTGCGAAAAAAATCCGACGCAACTTCGTTTAACGAACTTGTGCGTTAATGGCACGAGTTCGGCAAATTTTGCATCGACTTTCGTTCAGTAACAAACGGTCCGAAAGGCACCACAATACGAGTTTTGGGTCGAACGGAGTGGATCGGGTGCGTTCGTTGCGAAAAATTCCGACGCAACTTCGTTTAGCGAACTTGTGCGTCAATGGCACCAATTCGGTCAGTTTTGCATTGAATTTCGTGCAGTAACGAAACGGTCCGAAACGTACCAAAACATGAGTTTTGGGTCGAACGAGTGGATTGTGTGCGTTCGTTGTGAAAAATTGCGACGCAACATCGTTTAGCGAACTTGTGTGTTAATGACACCCGTTCGGCAAGCTTTGCATCAACTTTCGTTCAGTAATGAAATGGTGCGAAAGGCACCAAAAGATGAGTTTCTGGTCGAACGGAGTGGATCAGGTGCGTTCGCTGCGAAAAATTCCGACGCAACTTTGTTTAGCGAACTTGTGCGTTAATGGCACTAGTTCGGCAAATTTTGCATCGACTTTCGTTCAGTAACGAAATGGTCCGAAAGGCACCGCAATATGAGTTTTGGGTCGAACGGAGTGGATCGGGTGCGTTCGTTGCAAAAAAATCGGACGCAACTTCGTTTAGCGAACTTGTGCGTCATTGGCACCAATTCGGTCAGTTTTGCATTGACTTTCGTGCAGTAACGAAACGGTCCGAAACGCCCAAAACATAAGTTTTGGGTCTAATAGAGTGGATCAGGTGCGTTCGCCGCGAAAAATTCCGACGCAACTTTGTTTAGCGAACTTGTGCGTTAATGGCACTAGTTCGGCCAATTTTGCATCGACTTTCGTTCAGTAACGAAACGGTCCGAAACATACAAAAACATGAGTTTTTGGTCGAACGGAGTGGATCGTGTGCGTTCGTTGCGAAAAATTTCGACGCAACTTCGTTTAGCGAACTTGTGCGTTAATGGCACCGGTTCGGCAAGTTTTGCATCGACTTTTGTTCAGTAATGAAATGGTCCGAAAGGCTCCAAAAGATTTGTTTTGGGTCGAACGGAGTGGATCGGGTGCGTTCATTGCGAAAAATTCCGACGCAACTTCGTTTAGCGAACTTGTGCGTTAATGGCACCAGTTCGGCCAGTTTTGCATCGACTTTCGTGCAGTAACGAAACGGTCCGAAACGCACCAAAACATGAGTTTTGGGTCCAATGGAATGGAATGGGTGCTTTCGTTGCGAAAAATTCCAATGCAACTTCGTTTAGTGAACTTGTGCATTAATGGCACCAGTTCGGCAACCTTTCCATCGACTTTCGTGCAGTAACTTAACGGTCTGAAACACCCCAAAACATGAGTTTTGGGTCGAACAGAGTGGATCGGGTGCGTTTTTTTTGAAAAATTCTGACGCAACTTCATTTAGCGAACTTGTGCGTTAATGGCACCGGATCGGCCAGTTTTGCATCGACTTTCGTGCAGTAACGAAACGGTCCGAAACGCCCCATGTTTTGGGTCGAACGGAGTGGGTCAGGTTCGTTCATTGCAAAAAATTCCGTCGCAACTTAATTTAGCGAACTTGTGCGTTAATGGCACCAGTTCGGCAAGCTTTGCATCTACTTTCGTGCATTCACTTAACGATCTGAAACGCCCCAAAACATGAGTTTTGGGTCGAACGGAGTGGATCAGGTGCGTTCTTTGTGAAAAATTCTAAACTAACTTCGTTTAGCGAACTTTTGCGTTAATGGCACCGGATCGGCCAGTTTTGCATCGACTTTCGTGCAGTAACGAAACGGTCCAAAACGCCCCAAAACATGAGTTTTGGGTCGAATGGAGTGGATCGTGTGCGTTCGTTGCGAAAAATTCCAACGCAACTTCGTTTAGCAAACTTGTGCGTTAATGGCACCAGTTCGGCAACCTTTGCATCGACTTTCGTTCAGTAATGAAATGGTCCGAAAGGCACCAAAAGATAAGTTTTGGGTCGAACGGAGTGGATCGGGTGCGTTCCTTGTGAAAAATTCTGATGCAATTTCGTTTAGCGAACTCATGCGTTAATGGCACCAGTTCGGCCACTTTTGCATTGACTTTCGTGCAGTAATCAAACGGTCCGAAAGGCACCACAATATGAGTTTTGGGTCGAACGGAGTGGATCGGGTGCGTTCGTTGCAAAAAATTCGGACGTAACTTCACTGAGCGAACTTGTGCGTTAATGGCACCAGTTCGGCAAGCTTACCATCGACTTTCGTGTAGTAACTTAATGGTCTAAAACGCCCCAAAACATGAGTTTTGGGTCGAACGGAGTGGATCGGGTGCGTTCTTTGTCAAAAATTCCAACACAACTTCGTTTACCAAACTTGTGGGTTAATCGCACCAATTCGGCCAGTTTTGCATCGACTTTCGTGGAGTAACGAAACGGTCCGAAACGCCCCAAAACATGAGTTTTGGGTCGAACGGAGTGGATCGGGTGCATTCGTTGCAAAAAATTCCATCGCAAATTCGTTTAGCGAACTTGTGCGTTAATGGCACCAATTCGGTCAGTTTTGCATCGACTTTCGTGCAGTAACTTAACGGTCTGAAACGCCCGAAAACATGAGTTTTGGGTCGAACGGAGTGGATCAGGTGCGTTCTTTGTGAAAAATTCCAAACTAACTTCGTTTAGCGAACTTGTGGGTTAATGGCACCAGTGCGGCCAGTTTTGCATCGACTTTCGTGCAGTAACGAAACGGTCCGAAACGCACCAAAACATGAGTTTTGGGTCGAACGGAGTGGATTGGGTGCGTTCGCTGCAGAAAAACATGAGTTCGGCAAGCTTTCCATCGACTTAACGGTCTGAAACGCCCCAAAACATGAGTTTTGGGTCGAACGGAGTGGATCGGGTGCGTTCTTTGTGAAAAAATCCGACGCAACTTCGTTTAGCGAACTTGTGGGATTCGGCCAGTTTTGCATCGACTTTCGTGTAGTAACGAAACGGTCCGAATGGCACCACAATATGAGTTTTGGGTCGAACGGAGTGGATCGGGTGCGTTCGTTGCAAAAAATTTGAACACAACTTCGCTGAGCAAACTTGTGCGTTAATGGCACCAGTTCGGCAAGCTTTCCATCGACTTTCGTGTAGTAACTTAACGGTCTAAAACGCCCCAAAACATGAGTTTTGGGTCGAACGGAGTGGATCGGGTGCGTTCTTTGTGAAAAATTCCGACACAACTTCGTTTACCGAACTTGTGGGTTAATGGCACCAATTCGGCCAGTTTTGCATCGACTTTCGTGCAGTAACGAAATGGTCCGAAATGCCCAAAAACATGTGTTTTGGGTCGAACGTAGTGGATCAGGTGCGTTCGTTGCGAAAAATCTGACGCAACTTTGTTTAGCGAACTTGTGCGTTAATGGCACTAGTTCGGCAAATTTTGCATCGACTTTCGTTTAGTAACGAAACAGTCCGAAACGCCCCAAAACATGAGTTTTGGGTCGAACGGAGTGGATCGGGTGCGTTCGTTGCGAAAAATTCTGTCGCAAATTCGTTTAGCGAACTTGTGCGTTAATGGCATCAGTTCGGCAAGCTTTGGATCGACTTTCGTGCAGTAACCTAACGGTCTGAAACGCCCCAAAACATGAGTTTTGGGTTGAACGGAGTGGATCGGGTGCGTTCTTTGTGAAAAATTCCGACACAACTTTGTTTAGCGAACTTGCGGGTTAATGGCACCAGTGCGGCCAGTTTTCCATCGACTTTCGTGCAGTAACGAAACGGTCCGAAACGCCCAAAACATAAGTTTTGGGTCTAATAGAGTGGATCAGGTGCGTTCGCCGCGAAAAATTCCGACGCAACTTTGTTTAGCGAACTTGTGCGTTAATGGCACCAGTTCGGCCAATTTTGCATCGACTTTCGTTCAGTAACGAAACGGTCCGAAAGGCACCACAATATGAGTTTTGGGTCGAACGGAGTGGATCGGGTGCCTTCGTTGCAAAAAATTCGGACGTAACTTCGCTGAGCGAACTTGTGCGTTAATGGCACCAGTTCGGCAAGCTTACCATCGACTTTCGTGTAGTAACTTAATGGTCTAAAACGCCCCAAAACATGAGTTTTGGGTCGAACGGAGTGGATCGGGTGCGTTCTTTGTCAAAAATTCCAACACAACTTCGTTTACCGAACTTGTGGGTTAATCGCACCAATTCGGCCAGTTTTGCATCGACTTTCGTGGAGTAACGAAACGGTCCGAAACGCCCCAAAACATGAGTTTTGTGTCAAACGGAGTGGATCGGGTGCATTCGTTGCAAAAAATTCCATCGCAAATTCGTTTAGCGAACTTGTGCGTTAATGGCACCAGTTCGGCCAGTTTTGCATCGACTTTCGTGCAGTAACGAAACGGTTTGAAACGCCCAAAACATGAGTTTTGGGTCCAATAGAGTGGATCAGGTGCGTTCGTCGCGAAAAATTCCGACGCAACTTTGTTTAGCGAACTTGTGCGTTAATGGCACTAGTTCGGCCAATTTTGCATCGACTTTCGTTCAGTAACGAAACGGTCCGAAAGGCACCACAATATGAGTTTTGTGTCGAATGGATTGGATCGGGTGCGTTCGTTGCGAAAAATTCGAACGCAACTTCGTTTAGCGAACTTGTGCGTCAATGACACCAATTCGGCCAGTTTTGCATCGACTTTCGTGCAGTAACGAAACGGTCCGAAACGTACCAAAACTTGAGTTTTCAGTCGAACGGAGTGGATCGTGTGCGTTCGTTGTGAAAAATTCCGACGCAACTTCGTTTAGCGAACTTGTGCGTTAACGGCACCAGTTCGGCAAGCTTTGCATCGACTTTCGTTCAGTAATGAAATGGTCCGAAACGCACCAAAAGATGAGTTTTGGGTCGAACATAGTGGATCGGGTGCGTTCATTGCGAAAAAATCCGACGCAACTTCGTTTAGCGAAATTGTGCGTTAATGGCACCAGTTCGGCCAGTTTTGCATCGACTTTCATGCAGTAAAGAAACGGTCCGAAACGCACCAAAACATGAGTTTTGGTACCAATGGAATGGATTGGGTGCATTCGTTGCGAAAAATTCCGACGCAACTTCGTTTAGTGAACTTGTGCATTAATGGCACTAGTTCGGCAAGCTTTCCATCGACTTTCGTGCAGTAACTTAACGGTCTGAATCGCCCCAAAATATGAGTTTTAGGTCGAACAGAGTGGATCGGGTGCGTTCTTTGTGAAAAATTCCAACGCAACTTCGTTTAGCGAACTTGTCGGTTAATGGCACCAATTCGGCCAGTTTTGCATCGAATTTCGTGCAGCAACGAAACGGTCCGAAACGCCCCAAAACATGAGTTTTGGGTCGAGCGGAGTGGATCAGGTGCGTTCGTTGCGAAAAATTCCGTCGCAACTTCACTTAGCAAACTTGTGCGTTAATGGCACCAGTTCGGCAAGCTTTGCATCGACTTTCGTGCAGTAACTTAACGGTCTGAAACACCCCAAACCATGAGTTTTGCGTCGAACGGAGTGGATCGGGTGCGTTCTTTGTGAAAAATTACGAACTAACTTAATTTAGCGAACTTGTGGGTTAATGGCACCAGTGCGGCCAGTTTTGCATCGACGTTCGTGCAGTAACGAAACGGTCCGAAACGCCCCAAAACATGAGTTTTGGGTCGAATGGAGTGGATCGTGTGCGTTCGTTGCGAAAAATTCCGACGCAACTTCATTTAGCGAACTTGTGCGTTAATGGCACCAGTTCGGCAAGCTTTGCATCGACTTTCGTTCAGTAATGAAATTGTCCGAAAGGCACCAAAAGATGAGTTTTGGGTCGAACGGAGTGGATCGGGTGCGTTCGTTGCGAAAAATTCCGACGCAACTTCATTTAGCGAACTTGTGCGTTAATGGCACCGGTTCGGCAAGCTTTGCATCGACTTTTGTTCAGTAATGAAATGGTCCGAAAGGCACCAAAATATGAGTTTCTGGTCGAACGGAGTGGATCGGGTGCGTTCGTTGCGAAAAATTCCGACGCAACTTCGTTTAGCGAACTTGTGCGTTAATGGCACCAGTTCGGCCAGTTTTGCATCGACTTTCGTGCAGTAACGAAACGGTCCGAAACGCACCAAAATATGAGTTTTGGGTCCAATGGAATGGAATGGGTGCATTCGTTGCGAAAAATTCCAACGCAACTTCGTTTAGTGAACTTGTGCATTAATGGCACCAGTTCGGCAACCTTTCCATCGACTTTCGTGCAGTCACTTAACGGTCTGAAACACCCCAAAACATGAGTTTTGGGTCGAACGGAGTGGGTCAGGTGCGTTCGTTGCAAAAAATTCCGTCGCAACATAATTTAGCGAACTTGTGCATTAATGGCACCAGTTCGGCAAGCTTTGCATCTACTTTCGTGCAGTCACTTAACGGTCTGAAACGCCCCAAAACATGAGTTTTGGGTCGAACTGAGTGGATCAGGTGCGGTCTTTGTGAAAAATTCTAAACTAACTTCGTTTAGCGAACTTTTGCGTTAATGGCACCGATCGGCCAGTTTTGCATCGACTTTTGTGCAGTAACGAAACGGTCCGAAATGCCCCAAAACATGAGTTTTGGGTCGAACGGAGTGGATCGTGTGCGTTCGTTGCGAAAAATTCCGACGCAACTTCGTTTAGCGAACTTGTGCGTTAATGGCACCAGTTCGGCCAGTTTTACATCGACTTTCGTGCAGTAACAAAACGGTTCGAAACGCCCAAAACATGAGTTTTGGGTCCAATAGAGTGGATCAGGTGCGTTCGTCGCGAAAAATTCCGACTCAACATTGTTTAGCGAACTTGTGCGTTAATGGCACTAGTTCGGCCAATTTTGCATCGACTTTCGTTCAGTAATGAAACGGTCCGAAAGGCACCACAATATGAGTTTTGTGTCGAATGGAGTGGATCGGGTGCGTTCGTTGCGAAAAATTCAGACGCAACTTCGTTTAGCGAACTTGTGCGTCAATGGCACCAATTCGGCCAGTTTTGCATCGACTTTCGTGCAGTAACGAAACGGTCCGAAACGTACCAAAACATGAGTTTTGAGTCGAACGGAGTGGATCGTGTGCGTTCGTTGCGAAAAATTCCGACGCAACTTCGTTTAGCGAACTTGTGCGTTAATGGCACCAGTTCGGCAAGCTTTGCATCGACTTTCGTTCAGTAATGAAATGGTCCGAAAGGCACCAAAAGATGAGTTTTGGGTCGAACGGAGTGGATCGAGTGCGTTCATTGCGAAAAATTCCGATGCAACTTCGTTTAGCGAACTTGTCGGTTAATGGCACCAATTTGGCTAGTTTTGCATCGACTTTCGTGCACTAACGAAACGGTCTGAAACGCCCCAAAACATGAGTTTTGGGTCGAACGGAGTGCATCGGGCGCGTTCCTTGCGAAAAACTTCGTCGCAACTTCGTTTAGCGAACTTGTGCGTTAATGGCACCAGTTCGGCAGGGTTTGCATCTACTTTCGTGCAGTCACTTAACGGTCTGAAACGCCCCAAAACATGAGTTTAGGGTCGAACGGAGTGGATCAGGTGCGTTCTTTGTGAAAAATTCTAAACTAACTTCGTTTAGCGAACTTGTGCGTTAATGGCACCAGTTCGGCCAGTTTTGCATCGTCTTTCGTGCAGTAACGAAATGGTTCGAAATGCCCAAAACATGAGTTTTGGGTCCAATAGAGTGGATCAGGTGCGTTCGTCGCGAAAAATTTCGATGCAACTTTGTTTAGAGAACTTGTGCGTTAATGGCTCTAGTTCGGCCAATTTTGCATCGACTTTCGTTCAGTAACGAACGGAGTGGATCGTGTGCGTTCGTTGCAAAAAATTCTGACGCAACTTCGTTTAGCGAACTTCTGCGTTAATGGCACCGGTTCGGCAAGCGTTGCATCGACTTTCGTTCAGTAATGAAATTGTCCGAAAGGCACCAAAAGATGAGTTTTGGGTCGAACGGAGTGGATCGGGTGCGTTCATTGCGAAAAATTCCGACGCAACTTCGTTTAGCGAACTTGTGCGTTAATGGCACCAGTTCGGCCAGTTTTGCATCGACTTTCGTGCAGTAACGAAACGGTCCGAAACGCCCCAAAACATGAGTTTTGGGTCGAACGGAGTGGATCGGGTGCGTTCATTGCGAAAAATTCCATCGCAAATTCGTTTAGCGAACTTGTGCGTTAATGGCACCAGTTCGGCCAGTTTTGCATCGACTTTCGTGCAGTAACGAAACGGTTCGAAACGCCCAAAATATGAGTTTTGGGTCCAATAGAGTGGATCGGGTGCGTTCATTGCGAAAAATTCGGACGCAACTTCATTTAGCGAACTTGGGCGTCAATTGTACCAATTCGGCCAGTTTTGCATCGACTTTCGTGCAGTAATGAAACGGTCTGAAACGCACCAAAACATGAGTTTTGGGTCCAATGGAATGGACTGGGTGCATTCATTGCGAAAAATTTCGACGCAACTTCGTTTAGCGAACTTGTGCGTTCATGGCACTGGATCGGCCAGTTTTGCATCGACTTTCGTAGTAACGAAACGGTTCGAAACATACAAAAACATGAGTTTTGGGTCGAATGGAGTGGATCGTCTGCGTTCGTTGCGAAAAATTCCGACGCAACTTCGTTCAGTGAACTTGTGCGTTAATGGCACTAGTTCGGCAAGCTTTGCATCGACTTTCGATCAGTAATGAAATGGTCCGAAAGGCACCAAAAGATGAGTTTTGGGTCGAACGGAGTGGATCGGGTGCGTTCGTTGCGAAAAATTTTGATGCAATTTCGTTTAGCGAACTTGTGCGTTAATGGCACCAGTTCGACCACTTTTGCATCGACTTTCGTGCTGTAACGACACGGTCTGAAAGGCACCACAATATGAGTTTTGGGTCGAACGGAGTGGATCGGGTGCGTTCGTTGCAAAAAATTCGGACGCAACTTCGCTGAGCGAACTTGTGCGTTAATGGCACCAGTTCGGCAAGCATTCCATCGACTTTCATGTAGTAACTTAATGGTCTAAAACGCCCCAAAACATGAGTTTTGGGTCGAAAGAAGTGGGTCAGGTGCGTTCTTTCTGAAAAATTCCAACACAACTTCGTTTACCGAACTTGTGGGTTAATGGCACCAATTCGGCCAGCTTTGCATCTACTTTCGTGCAGTCACTTAACGGTCTGAAACGCCCCAAAACATGAGTTTTGGGTCGAACGGAGTGGATCGGGTGCGTTCGTTGCGAAAAATTCCATCGCAAATTCGTTTAGCGAACTTGTGCGTTAATGGCACCAGTTCGGCCAGTTTTGCATCGACTTTCGTGCAGTAACGAAACGGTTCGAAACGCCCAAAACATGAGTTTTGGGTCCAATAGTGTGGATCAGGTGCGTTCGTCGCGAAAAATTCCGACGCAACTTTGTTTAGCGAACTTGTGCATTAATGGCACTAGTTCGGCCAATTTTGCATCGACTTTTGTTCAGTAACGAAACGGTCCGAAAGGCACCACAATATGAGTTTTGTGTCGAATGGAGTGGATCGGGTGCGTTCGTTGCGAAAAATTCGGACGCAACTTCGTTTAGCGAACTTGTGCGTCAATGGCACCAATTCGGCCAGTTTTGGATCGACTTCCGTGCAGTAACGAAACGGTCCGAAACGTACCGAAACATGAGTTTTGAGTCGAACGGAGTGGATCGTGTGCGTTCGTTGCAAAAAATTCCGATGCAACTTCGTTTAGCGAACTTGTGCGTTAATGGCACCGGTTCGGCAAGCTTTGCATCGACTTTCGTTCAGTAATGAAATTGTCCAAAAGGCACCAAAAGATGAGTTTTGGGTCGAATGGAGTGGATCGGGTGCGTTCATTGCGAAAAATTCCGACGCAACTTCGTTTAGCGAACTTGTGCGTTAATGGCACCAGTTCGGCCAGTTTTGCATCGACTTTCGTGCAGTAACGAAACGGTCCGAAACGCCCCAAAACATGAGTTTTGGGTCGAACGGAGTGGATCGGGTGCGTTCATTGCGAAAAATTCCATCGCAAATTCGTTTAGCGAACATGTGCGTTAATGGCACCAGTTCGGCCAGTTTTGCATCGACTTTCGTGCAGTAACGAAACGGTTCGAAACGCCCAAAACATGAGTTTTGGGTCCAATAGAGTGGATCGGGTGCGTTCGTTGCGAAAAATTCGGACGCAACTTCATTTAGCGAACTTGTGCGTCAATTGTACCAATTCGGCCAGTTTTGCATCGACTTTCGTGCAGTAATGAAACGGTCTGAAACGCACCAAAACATGAGTTTTGGGTCCAATGGAATGGACTGGGTGCATTCATTGCGAAAAATTCCGACGCAACTTCGTTTAGCGAACTTGTGCGTTAATGGCACTGGATCGGCCAGTTTTGCATCGACTTTCGTAGTAACGAAACGGTTCGAAACATACAAAAACATGAGTTTTGGGTTGAATGGAGTGGATCGTCTGCGTTCGTTGCGAAAAATTCCGACGCAACTTCGTTCAGTGAACTTGTGCGTTAATGGCACTAGTTCGGCAAGCTTTCCATCGACTTTCGTTCAGTAATGAAATGGTCCGAAAGGCACCAAAAGATGAGTTTTGGGTCGAACGGAGTGGATCGGGTGCGTTCATTGCGAAAAATTCCGACGCAACTTCGTTTAGCGAACTTGTGCGTTAATGGCACCAGTTCGGCCAGTTTTGCGTCGACTTTCGTACAGTAACGAAACGGTCTGAAACGCCCAAAAACATGAGTTTTGGGTCGAATGGAGTGGATCGTGTGCGTTCGTTGCGAAAAATTCTGACGCAACTTCGTTTAGCGAACTTGTGTGTTAATGACACCAGTTCGGCCAGTTTTGCATCGACTTTCGTGCAGTAACGAAACGGTTCGAAACGCCCAAAACATGAGTTTTGGGTCGAACGGAGTGGATCGGGTGCGTTCGTTGCGAAAAATTCCGACGCAATTTCGTTTAGCGAACTTGTGCGTTAATGGCACCAGTTCGGCCACTTTTGCATCGACTTTCGTGCAGTAACGAAACGGTCTGAAACGCACCAAAACATGAGTTTTGGGTCGAACGGAGTGGATCGGGTGCGTTCGTTGCCAAAAATTTGAACGCAACTTCGCTGAGCGAACTTGTGCGTTAATGGCACTAGTTCGGCAAGCTTTCCATCGACTTTCGTGTAGTAACTTAACGGTCTAAAACGCCCCAAAACATGAGTTTAGGGTCGAACGGAGTGGATCAGGTGCGTTCTTTGTGAAAAATTCTAAACTAACTTCGTTTAGCGAACTTGTGCGTTAATGGCACCGCATCGGCCAGTTTTGCATCGACTTTCGTGCAGTAACGAAACGGTGCGAAACGTACCCAAAACATGAGTTTTGGGTCGAACGGAGTGGGTCAGGTGCGTTCGTTGCAGAAAATTCCGTCGCAACTTAATTTAGCGAACTTGTGCATCAATGGCACCAGTTCGGCAAGCTTTGCATCTACTTTCGTGCAGTCACTTAACGGTCTGAAACGCCCCAAAACATGAGTTTTGGGTCGAACGGAGTGGATCAGGTGCGTTCTTTGTGAAAAATTCGAAACTAACTTCGTTTAGCGAGCTTGTGCGTTAATGGCACCGGATCAGCCAGTTTTGCATCAACTTTCGTGCAGTAACGAAACGGTCCGAAACGTACCAAAACATGAGTTTTGGGTCGAATGGAGTGGATCGTGTGCGTTCGTTGCGAAAAATTCCAACGCAACTTTGTTTAGCGAACTTGTGCGTTAATGGCACTAGTTCGGCCAATTTTGCATTGACTTTCGTTCAGCAATGAAACGGTCCGAAAGGCACCACAATATGAGTTTTGCGTCGAACGGAGTGGATCGGGTGCGTTCGTTGCGAAAAAATCCCGATGCAGCTTCGTTTAGCGAACTTCTGCGTCAATGGCACCAGTTCGGCCACTTTTGCATCGACTTTCGTGCAGTAATGAAACGGTCCGAAAGGCACCAAAACCTGAGTTTTGGGTCGAACGGAGTGGATCGGGTGCGTTCGTTGCGAAAAATTCCGAACTAACCTCGTTTAGCGAACTTGTGCGTTAATGGCACTGGATCGGCCAGTTTTGCATCGACTTTCGTAGTAACGAAACGGTTCGAAACATACAAAAACATGAGTTTTGGGTTGAATGGAGTGGATCGTCTGCGTTCGTTGCGAAAAATTCCGACGCAACTTCGTTCAGTGAACTTGTGTGTTAATGGCACTAGTTCGGCAAACTTTGCATCGACTTTCGTTCAGTAATGAAATGGTCCGCAAGGCACCAAAAGATGAGTTTTGGGTCGAACGGAGTGGATCGGGTGCGTTCATTGCGAAAAATTCCGACGCAACTTCGTTTAGCGAACTTGTGCGTTAATGGCACCAGTTCGGCCAGTTTTGCGTCGACTTTCGTACAGTAACGAAACGGTCTGAAACGCCCAAAAACATGAGTTTTGGGTCGAATGGAGTGGATCGTGTGCGTTCGTTGCGAAAAATTCCGACGCAACTTCGTTTAGCGAACTTGTGTGTTAATGACACCAGTACGGCAAGCTTTGCATCGACTTTCGTTCAGTAATGAAATGGTCCGAAAGGCACCAAAAGATGAGTTTTGGGTCGAACGGAGTGGATCGGGTGCGTTCGTTGCGAAAAAATTCCGACGCAATTTCGTTCAGCGAACTTGTGCATTAATGGCACCAGTTCGGCCACTCTTGCATCGACTTTCGTGCAGTAACGAAATGGTCCGAAAGGCACCATAATATGAGTTTTGGGTCGAACGGAGTGGATCGGGTGCGTTCGTTGCAAAAAATTTGAACGCGCAACTTCGCTGAGCGAACTTGTGCGTTAATGGCACCAGTTCGGCAAGCTTTCCATCGACTTTCGTGTAGTAACTTAACGGTCTAAAACGCCCCAAAACATGAGTTTAGGGTCGAACGGAGTGGATCAGGTGCGTTCTTTGTGAAAAATTCTAAACTAACTTCGTTTAGCGAACTTGTGCGTTAATGGCACCGCATCGACCAGTTTTGCATCGACTTTCGTGCAGTAACGAAACGGTGCGAAACGTACCCAAAACATGATTTTTGGGTCGAACGGAGTGGGTCAGGTGCGTTCGTTGCAAAAAATTCCGTCGCAACTTAATTTAGCGAACTTGTGCATCAATGGCACCAGTTCGGCAAGCTTTGCATCTACTTTCGTGCAGTCACTTAACGGTCTGAAACGCCCCAAAACATGAGTTTTGGGTCGAACGGAGTGGATCAGGTGCGTTCTTTGTGAAAAATTCGGAACTAACTTCGTTTAGCGAGCTTGTGCGTTAATGGCACCGGATCAGCCAGTTTTGCATCGACTTTCGTGCAAGTAACGAAATGGTCCGAAACGTACCAAAACATGAGTTTTGGGTCGAATGGAGTGGATCGTGTGCGTTCGTTGCGAAAAATTCCAACGCAACTTTTTTTAGCGAACTTGTGCGTTAATGGCACTAGTTCGGCCAATTTCGCATTGACTTTCGTTCAGCAATGAAACGGTCCGAAAGGCACCACAATATGAGTTTTGCGTCGAACGGAGTGGATCGGGTGCGTTCGTTGTGAAAAAATTCCGATGCAGCTTCGTTTAGCGAACTTCTGCGTCAATGGCACCAGTTCGGCCACTTTTGCATCGACTTTCGTGCAGTAACGAAACGGTCCGAAAGGCACCACAATATGAGTTTTGGGTCGAACGGAGTGGATCGGTGCGTTCGTTGCGAAAAATTCCGAACTAACCTCGTTTAGCGAACTTGTGCGTTAATGGCACTGGATCGGCCAGTTTTGCATCGACTTTCGTAGTAACGAAACGGTTCGAAACATACAAAAACTATGAGTTTTGGGTCGAATGGAGTGGATCGTCTGCGTTCGTTGCGAAAAATTCCGACGCAACTTCGTTCAGTGAACTTGTGCGTTATGGCACTAGTTCGGCAAGCTTTGCATCGACTTTCGTTCAGTAATGAAATAATCCGAAAGGCACCAAAAGATGAGTTTTGGGTCGAACGGAGTGGATCGGGTGCGTTCATTGCGAAAAATTCCGACGCAATTTCGTTTAGCGAACTTGTGCGTTAATGGCACCAGTTGGGCCACTTTTGCATCGACTTTCGTGCAGTAACGAAACGGTCCGAAAGGCACCACAATATGAGTTTTGGGTCGAACGGAGTGGATCGGGTGCGTTCGTTGCAAAAAATTTGAACGCAACTTCGTTGAGCGTACTTGTGCGTTAATGGCACTAGTTCGGCAAGCTTTCCATCGACTTTCGTGTAGTAACTTAACAGTCTAAAACGCCCCAAAATGAGTTTAGGGTCGAACGGAGTTGATCAGCTGCGTTCTTTGTGAAAAATTCTAAACTAACTTCGTTTAGCGAACTTGTGCGTTAATGGCACCGCATCGGCCAGTTTTGCATCGACTTTCGTGCAGTAACGAAACGGTGCGAAACGTACCCAAAACATGAGTTTTGGGTCGAACGGAGTGGGTCAGGTGCGTTCGTTGCAAAAAATTCCGTCGCAACTTAATTTAGCGAACTTGTGCATCAATGGCACCAGTTCGGCAAGCTTTGCATCTACTTTCGTGCAGTCACTTAACGGTCTGAAACCCCCCAAAACATGAGTTTTGGGTCGAACGGAGTGGATCAGGTGCGTTCTTTGTGAAAATTTGGAACTAACTTCGTTTAGCGAGCTTGTGCGTTAATGGCACCGAATCAGCCAGTTTTGCATCGACTTTCGTGCAGTAACGAAACGGTCCGAAACGTACCAAAACATGAGTTTTGGGTCGAATGGAGTGGATCGTGTGCGTTCGTTGCGAAAAATTCCAACGCAACTTTGTTTAGCGAACTTGTGCGTTAATGGCACTAGTTCGGCCAATTTTGCATTGACTTTCGTTCAGCAATGAAACGGTCCGAAAGGCACCACAATATGAGTTTTGCGTCGAACGGAGTGGATCGGGTGCGTTCGTTGCGAAAAAATTCCGATGCAGCTTCGTTTAGCGAACTTCTGCGTCATTGGCACCAGTTCGGCCACTTTTGCATCGACTTTCGTGTAGTAACGAAACGGTCCGAAAGCCACCACAATATGAGTTTTGGGTCGAACGGAGTGGATCGGGTGCGTTCGTTGCGAAAAATTCCGAACTAACCTCGTTTAGCGAACTTGTGCGTTAATGGCACCGGATCAGCCAGTCTTGCATCGACTTTTGTGCAGTAACGAAACGGTCCGAAACGTACCAAAACATGAGTTTTGAGTCGAACGGAGTGGATCGTGTGCGTTCGTTGCGAAAACTCCGACGCAACTTCGTTTAGTGAACTTGTGCGTTAATGGCACCAGTTCGGCCAGTTTTGCATCGACGTTCGTGCAGTAACGGAACGGTCCGAAAGGCAACACAATATGAGTTTTGGGTCGAACGGAGTGCATCGGGTGCGTTCGTTGCAAAAATTTGCCCACAACTTCGCTGAGCGAACTTGTGCGTTAATGGCACCAGTTCGGCAAGCTTTCCAATGGACTTTCGTGTAGTAACTTAACGGTCTAAAACGCCCCAAAACATGAGTTTTGGGTCGAACGGAGTGGATCAGGTGTGTTCGTTGCGAAAAATTCCGTCGCAAATTCGTTTAGCGAACTTGAGCGTTAATGGCACCAGTTCGGCAAGCTTTGCATCGACTTTCGTGCAGTAATTAACGGTCTGAAACGCCCCAAAACATGAGTTTTGGGTCGAACGGAGTGGATCCGGTGCGTTCTTTGTGAAAAATTCCGACGCAACTTCGTTTAGCGAACTTGTGGGTTAATGGCACCAGTTCGGCAAGCTTTCCATCGACTTTCATGTAGTAACTTAATGGTCTAAAACGCCCCAAAACATGAGTTTTGGGTCGAACGGAGTGGGTCAGGTGCGTTCTTTCTGAAAAATTCCAACACAACTTCGTTTACCGAACTTGTGGGTTAATGGCACCAATTCGGCCAGCTTTGCATCTACTTTCGTGCAGTCACTTAACGGTCTGAAACGCCCCAAAACATGAGTTTTGGGTCGAACGGAGTGGATCGGGTGCGGTCGTTGCGAAAAATTCCATCGCAAATTCGTTTAGCGAACTTGTGCGTTAATGGCACCAGTTCGGCCAGTTTTGCATCGACTTTCGTGCAGTAACGAAACGGTTCGAAACGCCCAAAACATGAGTTTGGGTCCAATAGTGTGGATCAGGTGCGTTCGTCGCGAAAAATTCGGACGCAACTTCGTTTAGCGAACTTGTGCGTCAATGGCACCATATTCGGCCAGTTTTGGATCGACTTTCGTGGAGTAACGAAACGGTTCGAAACATACAAAAACATGAGTTTTGGGTCGAATGGAGTGGATCGTCTGCGTTCGTTGCGAAAAATTCCGACGCAACTTCGTTTAGCGAACTTGTGCGTTAATGGCACCGGTTCGGCAAGCTTTGCATCGACTTTCGTTCAGTAATGAAATTGTCTGAAAGGCACCAAAAGATGAGTTTTTGGTTGAACGGAGTGGATCGGGTGCGTTCATTGCGAAAATTCCGACGCAACTTCGTTTAGCGAACTTGTGCGTTAGTGGCACCGGATCGGCCAGTTTTGCATCGACTTTCGTGCAGTAACGAAACGGTCCGAAACGTACCAAAACATGTGTTTTGGGTCGAATGGAGTGGATCGGGTGCGTTCGTTGCGAAAAATTCCAACGCAACTTTGTTTAGCAAACTTGTGCGTTAATGGCACTAGTTCGGCCCAATTTTGCATCGACTTTTGTTCAGTAACGAAACGGTCCGGAAGGCACCACAATATGAGTTTTGGGTCGAATGGAGTGGATCGGTTGCGTTCGTTGCGAAAAATTCGGACGCAACTTCATTTAGCGAACTTGTGCGTCAATTGTACCAATTCGGCCAGTTTTGCATCGACTTTCGTGCAGTAATGAAACGGTCTGAAACGCACCAAAACATGAGTTTTGGGTCCAATGGAATGGACTGGGTGCATTCATTGCGAAAAATTCCGACGCAACTTCGTTTAGCGAACTTGTGCGTTAATGGCACTGGATCGGCCAGTTTTGCATCGACTTTCGTGCAGTAACGAAACGGTCCGAACATACAAAAACATGAGTTTTGGGTCGAACGGAGTGGATCGTGTGCGTTCGTTGCGAAAAATTCCGACGCAACTTCGTTTAGCGAACTTGTGCGTTAATAGCACCAGTTCGGCAAGCTTTGCATCGACTTTCGTTCAGTAATGAAATGGTCCGAAAGGCACCAAAAGATGAGTTTTGGGTCGAACGGAGTGGATCGGGTGCGTTCATTGCGAAAAAATCCGACACAACTTCGTTTAGCGAAATTGTGCGTTAATGGCACCAGTTCGGCCAGTTTTGCATCGACTTTCGTGCAGTAACGAAACGGTCCGAAACGCACCAAAACATGAGTTTTGGGTCCAATGGAATGGATTGGGTGCATTCGTTGCGAAAAATTCCGACGCAACTTCGTTTAGTGAACTTGTGCATTAATGGCACCAGTTCGGCAACCTTTCCATCGACTTTCGTGCAATAACTTAACGGTCTGAAACACCCCAAAACATGAGTTTTGGGTCGAACGCAGTGGATCGGGTGCGTTCTTTGTGAAAAATTCCGACGCAACTTCATTTAGCGAACTTGTGCGTTAATGGCACCGGATCGGCCAGTTTTGCATCGACTTTCGTGCAGTAACGAAACGGTCCGAAACGTACCAAACATGAGTTTTGGGTCGAACGGAGTGGATCGGGTGCGTTCTTTGCGAAAAAATTCCGATGCAGCTTCGTTTAGCGAACTTGTGCGTTAGTGGCACCGGATCGGCCAGTTTTGCATCGACTTTCGTGCAGTAACGAAACGGTCCGAAACGTACCAAAACATGTGTTTTGGGTCGAATGGAGTGGATCGGGTGCGTTCGTTGCGAAAAATTCCAACGCAACTTTGTTTAGCAAACTTGTGCGTTAATGGCACTAGTTCGGCCAATTTTGCATCGACTTTTGTTCAGTAACGAAACGGTCGGAAGGCACCACAATATGAGTTTTGGGTCGAATGGAGTGGATCGGTTGCGTTCGTTGCGAAAAATTCGGACGCAACTTCGTTTAGCGAACTTGTGCGTCAATGGCACCAATTCGGCCAGTTTTGCATCGACTTTCATGCAGTAATGAAACGGTCTGAAACGCACCAAAACATGAGTTTTGGGTCCAATGGAATGGACTGGGTGCATTCATTGCGAAAAATTCCGACGCAACTTCGTTTAGCGAACTTGTGCGTTAATGGCACTGGATCGGCCAGTTTTGCATCGACTTTTGTTCAGTAACGAAACGGTCCGAAAGGCACCACAATATGAGTTTTGTGTCGAATGGAGTGGATCGTCTGCGTTCGTTGCGAAAAGTTCCGACGCAACTTCGTTTAGCGAACTTGTGCGTCAATGGCACCAATTCGGCCAGTTTTGGATCGACTTTCGTGCAGTAACGAAACGGTCTGAAACGTACCGAAACATGAGTTTTGAGTCGAACGGAGTGGATCGTGTGCGTTCGTTGCAAAAAACTCCGACGCAACTTCGTTTAGCGAACTTGTGCGTTAATGGCACCAGTTCGGCAAGCTTTCCATCGACTTTCATGTAGTAACTTAATGGTCTAAAACGCCCCAAAACATGAGTTTTGGGTCGAACGGAGTGGGTCAGGTGCGTTCTTTCTGAAAAATTCCAACACAACTTCGTTTACCGAACTTGTGGGTTAATGGCACCAATTCGGCCAGCTTTGCATCTACTTTCGTGCAGTCACTTAACGGTCTGAAACGCCCCAAAACATGAGTTTTGGGTCGAACGGAGTGGATCGGGTGCGTTCGTTGCGAAAAATTCCATCGCAAATTCGTTTAGCGAACTTGTGCGTTAATGGCACCAGTTCGGCTAGTTTTGCATCGACTTTCGTGCAGTAACGAAACGGTTCGAAACGCCCAAAACATGAGTTTTGGGTCCAATAGAGTGGATCGGGTGCGTTCGTTGCGAAAAATTCGGACGCAACTTCATTTAGCGAACTTGTGCGTCAATTGTACCAATTCGGCCAGTTTTGCATCGACTTTTGTGTAGTAATGAAACGGTCTGAAACGCACCAAAACATGAGTTTTGGGTCCAATGGAATGGACTGGGTGCATTCATTGCGAAAAATTCCGACGCAACTTCGTTTAGCGAACTTGTGCGTTAATGGCACTGGATCGGCCAGTTTTGCATCGACTTCGTGCAGTAACGAAACGGTTCGAAACATACAAAAACATGAGTTTTGGGTCGAATGGAGTGGATCGTCTGCGTTCGTTGCGAAAAATTCCGACGCAACTTCATTCAGTGAACTTGTGCGTTAATGGCACTAGTTCGGCAAGCTTTGCATCGACTTTCGTTCAGTAATGAAATGGTCCGAAAGGCACCAAAAGATGAGTTTTGGGTCGAACGGAGTGGATCGGGTGCGTTCATTGCGAAAAATTCCGACGCAACTTCGTTTAGCGAACTTATGCGTTAATGGCACCAGTTCGGCCAGTTTTGCATCGACTTTCGTGCAGTAACGAAACGGTTCGAAACGCCCAAAAACATGAGTTTTGGGTCGAATGGAGTGGATCGTGTGCGTTCGTTGCGAAAAATTCCGACGCAACTTCGTTTAGCGAACTTGTGTGTTAATGACACCAGTACGGCAAGCTTTGCATCGACTTTCGTTCAGTAATGAAATGGTCCGAAAGGCACCAAAAGATGAGTTTTGGGTCGAACGGAGTGGATCGGGTGCGTTCGTTGCGAAAAATTCCGACGCAATTTCGTTTAGCGAACTTGTGCGTTAATGGCACCAGTTCGGCCACTTTTGCATCGACTTTCGTGCAGTAACGAAACGGTCCGAAAGGCACCATAATATGAGTTTTGGGTCGAACGGAGTGGATCGGGTGCGTTCGTTGCAAAAAATTTGAACGCAACTTCGCTGAGCGAACTTGTGCGTTAATGGCACCAGTTCGGCAAGCTTTCCATCGACTTTCATGTAGTAACTTAACGGTCTAAAACGCCCCAAAACATGAGTTTAGGGTCGAACGGAGTGGATCAGGTGCGTTCTTTGTGAAAAATTCTAAACTAACTTCGTTTAGCGAACTTGTGCGTTAATGGCACCGCATCGGCCAGTTTTGCATCGACTTTCGTGCAGTAACGAAACGGTCCGAAACGTAACCAAAACATGAGTTTTGGGTCGAACGGAGTGGGTCAGGTGCGTTCGTTGCAAAAAATTCCGTCGCAACTTAATTTAGCGAACTTGTGCATCAATGGCACCAGTTCGGCAAGCTTTGCATCTACTTTCGTGCGGTCACTTAACGGTCTGAAACGCCCCAAAACATGAGTTTTGGGTCGAACGGAGTGGATCAGGTGCGTTCTTTGTGAAAAATTCGGAACTAACTTCGTTCAGCGAGCTTGTGCGTTAATGGCACCGGATCAGCCAGTTTTGCATCGACTTTCGTGCAGTAACGAAACGGTCCGAAACGTACCAAAACATGAGTTTTGGGTCGAATGGAGTGGATCGTGTGCGTTCGTTGTGAAAAATTCCGACGCAACTTTGTTTAGCGAACTTGTGCGTTAATGGCACTAGTTCGGCCAATTTTGCATCGACTTTCGTTCAGCAACGAAACGGTCCGAAAGGCACCACAATATGAGTTTTGCGTCGAACGGAGTGGATCGGGTGCGTTCTTTGCGAAAAAATTCCGATGCAGCTTCGTTTAGCGAACTTCGGCGTCAATGGCACCAGTTCGGCCACTTTTGCATCGACTTTCGTGCAGTAACGAAATGGTCCAAAAGGCACCACAATATGAGTTTTGGGTCGAACGGAGTGGATCGGGTGCGTTCGTTGCGAAAAATTCCGAACTAACCTCGTTTAGCGAACTTGTGCGTTAATGGCACCGGATCGGCCAGTCTTGCATCAACTTTTGTGCAGTAACGAAACGATCCGAAACGTACCAAAACATGAGTTTTGCGTCGAACGGAGTGGATCGGGTGCGTTCTTTGCGAAAAAATTCCGATGCAGCTTCGTTTAGGGAACTTGTGCGTTAATGGCACCGGATCGGCCAGTTTTGCATCGACTTTCGTGCAGTAACGAAACGGTCCGAAACGTACCAAAACATGTGTTTTGGGTCGAATGGAGTGGATCGGGTGTGTTCGTTGCGAAAAATTCCAACGCAACTTTGTTTAGCAAACTTGTGCGTTAATGGCACTAGTTCGGCCAATTTTGCATCGACTTTTGTTCAGTAACGAAACGGTCCGGAAGGCACCACAATATGAGTTTTGGGTCGAATGGAGTGGATCGGTTGCGTTCGTTGCGAAAAATTCGGACGCAACTTCGTTTAGCGAACTTGTGCGTCAATGGCACCAATTCGGCCAGTTTTGCATCGACTTTCGTGCAGTAATGAAACGGTCTGAAACGCACCAAAACATGAGTTTTGGGTCCAATGGAATGCACTGGGTGCGTTCATTGCGAAAAATTCCGACGCAACTTCGTTTAGCGAACTTGTGCGTTAATGGCACTGGATCGGCCAGTTTTGCATCGACTTTCGTGCAGTAACGAAACGGTCCGAACATACAAAAACATGAGTTTTGGGTCGAACGGAGTGGATCGTGTGCGTTCGTTGCGAAAAATTCCGACGCAACTTCGTTTAGCGAACTTGTGCGTTAATGGCACCAGTTCGGCACGCTTTGCATCGACTTTCGTTTTAGTAATGAAATGGTCCGAAAGGCACCAAAAGATGAGTTTTGGGTCGAACGGAGTGGATCGGGTGCGTTCATTGCGAAAAAATCTGACGCAACTTCGTTTAGCGAAATTGTGCGTTAATGGCACCAGTTCGGCCAGTTTTGCATCGACTTTCGTGCAGTAACGAAACGGTCCGAAACGCACCAAAACATGAGTTTTGGGTCCAATGGAATGGATTGGGTGCATTTGTTGCGAAAAATTCCGACGCAACTTCGTTTAATGAACTTGTGCATTAATGGCACCAGTTCGGCAACCTTTCCATCGACTTTCGTGCAATAACTTAATGGTCTGAAGCACCCCAAAACATGAGTTTTGGGTCGAACGGAGTGGATCGGGTGCGTTCTTTGTGAAAAATTCCGACGCAACTTCATTTAGCGAACTTGTGCGTTAATGGCACCGGATCGGCCAGTTTTGCATCGACTTTCGTGCAGTAACGAAACGGTCCGAAACGCCCCAAAACATGAGTTTTGGGTCGAACAGAGTGGGTCAGGTGCGTTCGTTGCAAAAAATTCTGTCGCAACTTAATTTAGCGAACTTGTGTGTTAATGGCACCAGTTCGGCAAGCTTTGCATCTACTTTCGTGCAGTCACTTAACGGTCTGAAACGCCCCAAAACATGAGTTTTGGGTCGAACGGAGTGGATCAGGTGCGTTCTTTGTGAAAAATTTGAAACTAACTTCGTTTAGCGAGCTTGTGCGTTAATGGCACCGGATCAGCCAGTTTTGCATCGACTTTCGTGCAGTAACGAAACGGTCCGAAACGTACCAAAACATGAGTTTTGGGTCGAATGGAGTGGATCGGGTGCGTTCGTTGCGAAAAATTTCAACGCAACTTTGTTTAGCAAACTTGTGCGTTAATGGCACTAGTTCGGCCAATTTTGCATCGACTTTCGTTCAGCAACGAAACGGTCCGAAAGGCACCACAATATGAGTTTTTGGTCGAACGGAGTGGATCGGGTGCGTTCGTTGCGAAAAAATTCCGACGCAGCTTCGTTTAGCGAACTTGTGCGTCAATGGCACCAGTTCGGCCACTTTTGCATCGACTTTTGTGCAGTAACGAAACGGTCCGAAAGGCACCACAATATGAGTTTTGGGTCGAACGGAGTGGATCGGGTGCGTTCGTTGCGAAA
Source organism: Panicum miliaceum (assembly GCA_032594955.1). NCBI lineage: Eukaryota > Viridiplantae > Streptophyta > Magnoliopsida > Poales > Poaceae > Panicum > Panicum miliaceum. Next base: position 16,877,854 of record CM064072.1, on the reverse strand, counting down.
AAATTCCGACGCAGCTTCGTTTAGCGAACTTGTGCGTCAATGGCACTAGTTCGGCCACTTTTGCATCGACTTTCGTGCAGTAACGAAACGGTCCGAAACGTACCAAAACATGTGTTTTGGGTCGAATGGAGTGGATCGGGTGCGTTCGTTGCGAAAAATTCCAACGCAACTTTGTTTAGCAAACTTGTGCGTTAATGGCACTAGTTCGGCCAATTTTGCATCGACTTTTGTTCAGTAACGAAACGGTGGTGTTTTAGGATGTTTTGGACCATTTCGTTACTGCACGAAAGTGGTGCAAAATGGGCCGAACTGGTGCCATTAACGCACAAGTTCGCTAAATGAAGTTGCGTCGGAATTTCTCGCGACGAACGCACCTGATCCACTCTATTGGACCCAAAACTCATGTTTTGGGGCATCTTGGTTCGTTATTGCCCGAAAGTCAGTGCAAAATGGGCTGAAATGGTGCCATTAACGCACAAGTTCGCTAAATGAAGTTGCGTCGGAATTTCTCGCAACGAACGCACCCGATCCACTCCATTGGACCCAAAACTCATGTTTTGGGGCGTCTCGGTTCAATATTGCACGAAAGTTGGTGCAAAATGGGCTGAACTTTTGCCATTAATGCACAAGTTCGCTAAACAAAGATGCGTCGGAATTTCTCACAAGGAATGCACCTCATCCACAGCATTGGATCCAAAAATCATGTTTTAGGTTGTTTTGGACCGTTTCGTTACTGCATGAAAGTGGGTGCAAAACGGCGGAACGGATGCCATTAACGATCAAGTCTGGTAAACGAAGTTGGCCTAGAAGTTTTCGCTAAGAACGCACCCGATCCACTCCATTGGACCCAAAACTCAGATTTTGGGGCACTTCGAAACGCCCCAAAACATGAGTTTTGGGTCCAATTTAGTGGATCGGGTGTGTTCGTTGCGAAAAAATCCGCGCAACTTCGTTTTGCGAACATGTGCGTTAATGGCACCAGTACTGCCCGTTTTTCACCGACTTTTGTGTAGTAACGAAACGGTCTGAAAAACCCTAAAACATGTGTTTTGGGTCCAATAGAGTGGATCGGGTGCGTTCATTGCGAAAACTTCGGACGCAACTTCGTTTACCGAACTTGTGCTTTAGTGCCACCAGTTCGGCCAGTTTTGCACCGACATTCGTGCAGTAACAAAATGGTCCATTGGTAGGCGCAAAAAGGGTCGAACTGGTGCCATTAACGCACAAGTTCGCTAAACGAAGTTGCGTCAGAATTTTTCGCAACGAACGCACCCAATCCACTCCATTGGACACAAAACTCATGTTTTGGGGCACTTCAGACCTTTTCGTTATTGCATGAAAGTCGGTGCAAAACGGGGCCGAACTGGTGGTATTAAAGCACAAGTTAATGAAACGAAGTTGCATTGGAATTTTTCGCAACGAACGCACCCGATCCACTCCATTGGACCCAAACTCTTGTTTTAGGGTGTTTCGCAATGTTTCATTACTGCGCGAAAATCGGTGCAAAATGGGCCGAACTAGCGCAATTAACGCACAAGTTCGCTAAACGAAGTTACATATTGGAATTTTTCGCAACGAACGCACCCGATCCACTCCATTGGACCCAAAACACATGTTTTAGGGTTTTTGGACCGTTTCGTTACAGCACGAAAGTAGGCGCACAAAGGGTCGAACTGGTGCCATTAACGCACAAGTTCGCTAAACGAAGTTGCATCAGAATTTTCCGCAACGAACGCACCTGATCCACTCCATTGGACCAAAAACTCAGGTTTTGGGGCACTTTAGACCGTTTCGTTACTGCATGAAAGTCCGTGCAAAACGGGCTGAACTGGTGGTATTAATGCACAAGTTCATGAAACGAAGTTGCGTTGGAATTTTTCGCAACGAACGCACCCAATCCACTCCACTGGACCAGAACTCTTGTTTTAGTGTGTTTCGGACCGTTTCATTACTGCGCGAAAATCGGTGCAAAACGGGCCGAACTAGTGCCATTAACGCACAAGTTCGCTAAACGAAGTTGCATTTGAACTTTTCGCAATGAACGCACCCGAAAGTCATGTCTTGCGGTGTTTCGGACCGTTTCGTTATAGCACGAATGTCGCTTGAAAACAGGCCGAACTGATGCCATTAATGCACAAGTTCGCTAAACGAAGTTGAGTCGGAGTTTTTTTTGCAACAAACGCAACCGATCCACTCCATCGGACCCAAAACTCATGTTTTAGGGTATTTCGGACTATTTCCTTAGTGCATGAAAGTGGGTGCAAAATGGGCCGAACTAGTGTCATTAACGCACAAGCTCGCTATATGAAGTTGCGTCGGAATTTCTCGCAACGAACACATCCGACCCAATCCATTAGACCCAAAACTCATGTTTTGTGGTGTTTCGGGCCGTTTCGTTACTGCATGAATGTCGACGCAAAACTGGCTGAACTAGTACCATTAACGCACAAGTTCGGTAAACGTAGCTGCGTTGTAATTTTTAGCAACGAACGCACCCGATCCAGTCCATTGAACCCAAAACACATGTTTTAGGATTTTTTGGACCGTTTCGTTACTGCATGAAAGTCGGCGCAAAAAGGGCCGAACTGGTGCCACTGACGCACAAGTTCGCTAAATGAAGTTGCGTCGGAATTTTTCGCAACGAACGCACCCGATCAACTCCATTGGACCCAAAACTCAGGTTTTGGGCACTTCAGACCGTTTCGTTACTGCATGAAAGTCGGTGCAAAACGGGCCGAACTAGTGGTATTAATGCACAAGTTCATGAAACGAAATTGCGTTGGAATTTTTCGCAACGAACGCACCCGATCCATTCCATTAGACCCAAAACTCATGTTTTGGGCGTTTCAAACCGTTTCGTTTCTGCATAAAAGTCGGTGCAAAACGGGACGAACTGGTGCCATTAACACACAAGTTTGCTAAATGAAGTTGCATTTCAATTTTTCGCAACGAACAAACCCGGTCCACTTCATTGGACAAAAAACTCATGTTTTAGGATGTTTCGGTCCGTTTCGTTACTGCACGAAAGCCAGTGCGAAATGGGCTGAACTGGTGCCATTAATGCACAAGTTTGCTAAAGGAAGTTGCATCGGAATTTCTCGTAATGAACGCACCCAATCGGCTCCATTGGACCCAAAACTCATGTTTTGGGGCGTTTTCGGACTGTTTTGTTACTGCACGAAAGTCGGTAAAAATGCGGTGATCTAGTGCCATTAACACAAAAGTTCGCTAAACGAAGTTGCATTGGAATTTTTTGCAACGAACGCACCCGATCGTCTCCATTGCACAAAAAACTCATGTCTTGGGGTGTTTCGGACTGTTTCGTTACAACACGAATGTCGGTGCAAAACGGGCCGAACTAATGCCATTAATGCACAAGTTCGCTAACCGATGTTGAGTCAGAGTTTTTTGCAACAAACGCAACCGATCCACTCCATTGAACCGAAAACTCATATTTTAGGGTGTTTCTGACCATTTCGTCAACGCATGAAAGTGGGTGCAAAATGGGCCGAACTGGTGCCATTAATGCACAAGTTTGCTATATGAAGTTGCGTCGGAATTTTTCGCAACGAACACATCCGATCCTCTCCATTTGACCCAAAACTCATGTTTTGTGGCGTTTCGGGCCGTTTTGTTACTGCACAAATGTCGGTGCAAAACTGACCGAACTAGTGCCATTAACGCTCAAGTTCGCTAAACGTACCTGCGTCGGAATTTTTAGCAACGAACGCACCCGATCCACTCCATCGCACCCAAAACTCATGTTTTGTGACGTTTTGGGCTGTTTCATTACTGCACAAAAGTCAGTGCAAAAAGGCCGAACTGGTGCCATTAACGCACAAGTTCGCTATACGAAGTTGCGTAGGAATTTTTCGCAACGAACGCACCCGATCCACTCCATTGGACCCAAAACTCAGGTTTTGGGGCACTTTAGACCGTTTCGTTACTGCATGAAAGTCGGTGCAAAACGGGCCGAACTGGTGGTATTAATGCACAAATTCATGAAACGAAGTTGCGTTGGAATTTTTCGCAACGAACGCACCCGATCCACAACATTGGACCCAAACTCTTGTTTTAGGGTGTTTCGGACCGTTTCATTACTACGCGAAAATCGGTGCAAAATGGGCTGAACTTTTGCCATTAACGCACAAGTTCGCTAAACAAAGATGCGTCGGAATTTCTCACAATGAATGCACCCGATCCACAGCATTGGATGCAAAAATCATGTTTTAGGTTGTTTTGGACCGTTTCGTTACTGCACGAAAGTGGGTGCAAAACGGCGGAACGGATGCCATTAACGATCAAGTCCGCTAAACGAAGTTGGCCTAGAAGTTTTCGCTACGAACGCACCCGATCCACTCCATTGGACCCAAAACTCAGATTTTGGGGCACTTCGAAACGCCCCAAAACATGAGTTTTGGGTCCAATTGAGTGGATCGGGTGTGTTCATTGCGAAAAAATCCGCGCAACTTCGTTTTGCGAACATGGTGCGTTAATGGCACCAGTACTGCCCATTTTGCACCGACTTTTGTGTAGTAACAAAACGGTCTGAAAAACCCTAAAACATGCGTTTTGGGTCCAATAGAGTGGATCGGATGCCTTCGTTGCGAAAAATTCGGACGCAACTTCATTTACCGAACTTGTGGTTTAATGCCACCAGTTCGGCTAGTTTTGCATCGACATTCGTGCAGTAAAAAAATGGTCCATTTCGTTACTGCATGAAAGTGGGTGCAAAACGGGCCGAACAGATGCCATTAGCGAACAAGTCCGCTAAATGAAGTTGCGTTAGAAGTTTTTGCAATGAACGCACCCGATCCACGCCATTGGACCCAAAACTAATGGTTTAGGGTGTTTCGGACCATTTCAATACTGGCCAAACTGCTGCGATTAACGCATAAGTTCGCTAAATGAAGCTGCATCGGAGTTTTTCGCAACGAACGCACCCGATCCATTCCATTGGACCCAAAACTCGTGTTTTGGGGCATTTTGAACCATTTCATTACAACACGAAAGTCGGTACAAAACAGGATGAACTTGTGCCATTAACGCACAAGTTCACTAAACGAAGTTGCATTGGAATTTTTTACAACGAACGCACCCGATCCACTCAATTAGGCCCGAAACTCATGTTTAGGGCGTTTCGAACCGTTTCATTATTGCATGAAAGTTGGTGCAAAACGGGACGAACTGGTGGTATTAACGCATAAGTTCACTAAACGAAGTTGCATTGCAATTTTCGCAACAAACACACCCGATCCACTCCATTGGACAAAAAACTCATGTTCTAGGATGTTTTGGACCGTTTCGTTACTGCACGAAAGCTGGTGCAAAATGGGCCGAATTGGTGCCATTAACGCACAAGTTCGTGAAACAAAGTTGCGTTGGAAATTTTTGCAACGAACACATCGGATCCGCTCCATTGGACCCAAAACTCTTGTTTTAGCGTGTTTCGGACCGTTTCATTACTGCACAAAAATCGGTGCCAAATGGGCCGAACTGGTGGCATTAACACACAAGTTTCCTAAACAAAGTTGCGTCAAAATTTCTCGCATCGAACGCACCCAATCGGCACCATTGGACCCAAAACTCATGTTTTGGGGCGCTTCGGACCGTTTCCTTACTGAACGAAAGTTGGTGCCAAACGGGCTGAACTGGTGAAATTAACGCACAAATTCGCTAAACGAAGTTGCATCGGAATTTCTCACAACAATGCACCCGATCCACACCATTGGATCCAATCATTTTTAGGACATTTTAGACCGTTTCGTTACTTCACGAAAGTTGGTGCAAAACGGGCCGAACTGATGCTATTAACGCACAAGTTCGCTAATTGAAGTTGAGTCGGATTTTTTTGCAACAAACGTAACCGATCCACTCCATTGGACCCAAAACTCATATTTAGTGGCGTTTCGGGCCTTTTCGTTACTGCACAAATGTCGGCGCAAAACTGGCCGAACTGGTGCTATTAACGCACAAGTTCGCTAAACGTAGCTGCGTTGGAATTTTTAGCAACGAACGCACCCGATCCACTCCATTGGACCCAAAACACATGTTTTAGGGTTTTTTGGACCGTTTCGTTACTCCACGAAAGTAGGCGCAAAAAGGGTCGAACTGGTGCCATTAACGCACAAGTTCGCTAAACGAAGTTGCATCAGAATTTTCCGCAACGAACGCACCCGATCCACTCCATTGGACCCAAAACTCAAGTTTTGGGGCACTTCAGACCTTTTCGTTATTGCATGAAAGTCGGTGCAAAACGGGCCGAACTAGTGGTATTAAAGCACAAGTTAATTAAACGAAGTTGCGTTGGAATTTTTCGCAATGAACGCACCCGATCCACTCCATTGGACCCAAACTCTTGTTTTAGGGTGTTTCGCAACGTTTCATTACTTTGCGAAAATCGGTAAAAAACGGGCCGAACTAGTGCCATTATCACACAAGTTCGCTAAACGAAGTTACATTGGATTTTTTCGCAACGAACGCACCCGATCCACTCCATTAGACCCAAAACACATGTTTTAGGGTTTTTTGGACCGTTTCGTTACAGCACGAAAGTAGGAGCACAAAGGGTCGAACTGGTGCCATTAACGCACAAGTTCCCTAAACGAAGTTGCGGCAGAATTTTCCGCGACGAACGCACCCGATCCACTCCATTGGACCAAAAACTCAGGTTTTGGGGCACTTTAGACCGTTTCGTTACGGCATGAAAGTCGGTGCAAAACGGGCCGAACTGGTGGTATTAATGCACAAGTTCATGAAACGAAGTTGCGTTGGAATTTTTCGCAACGAACGCACCCAATCCACTCCACTGGACCCAAACTCTTGTTTTAGTGTGTTTCGGACCGTTTTATTACTGCGCGAAAATCGGTGCAAAACGGGCCAAACTGATGCCATTAATGCACAAGTTCGCTAAACGAAGTTGAGTCGGAGTTTTTTTGCAACAAACGCAACCGATCCACTCCATCGGACCCAAAACTCATGTTTTAGTGCATGAAAGTGGGTGCAAAATGGGCCGAACTAGTGTCACTAACGCACAAGCTCGCTATATGAAGTTGCGTCGGAATTTCTCGCAACGAACGCATCCGACCCACTCCATTGGACCCAAACTCATGTTTTGTGGTGTTTCGGGCCGTTTCGTTACTGCATGAATGTCGGCGGAAAACTGGCTGAACTGGTGCTATTAACGCACAAGTTCGCTAAACGTAGCTGCGTTGTAATTTTTAGCAACGAACGCACCCGATCCAGTCCATTGAACCAAAAACACATGTTTTCGGATTTTTTGGACCGTTTCGTTACTGCATGAAAGTCGGCGCAAAAAGGGCCGAACTGGTGCCACTGACGCACAAGTTCGCTAATCGAAGTTGCGTCGGAATTTTTCGCAACGAACGCACCCGATCAACTCCATTGGACCCAAAACTCAGGTTTTGGGCACTTCAGACCGTTTCGTTACTGCATGAAAGTCGGTGCAAAACGGACCGAACTAGTGGTATTAATTAATGCACAAGTTCGTGAAACGAAATTGCATTGGAATTTTTCGCAACAAACGCACCTGATCCATTCCATTAGACCCAAAACTCATGTTTTGGGGCGTTTCAAACCGTTTCGTTTGTGCATAAAAGTCGGTGCAAAACGGGACGAACTGGTGCCACTAACACACAAGTTTTCTAAATGAAGTTGCATTTCAATTTTTCGCAACGAACACACCCGGTCCACTTCATTGGACAAAAAACTCATGTTTTAGGATGTTTCGGTCCGTTTCGTTACTGCACGAAAGTCAGTGCAAAATGGGCCGAACTGGTGCCATTAATGCACAAGTTTGCTAAACGAAGTTGCGTCGGAATTTCTCGTAATGAACGCACCCAATCGGCTCCATTGGACCCAAAACTCATGTTTTGGGGCGTTTTCGGACTGTTTTGTTACTGCACGAAAGTCGGTAAAAACGCGGTGATCTAGTGCCTTTAACACAAAAGTTCGCTAAACGAAGTTGCATTGGAATTTTTTGCAACGAACGCACCCGATCGTCTCCATTGGACCCAAAACTCATGTCTTGGGGTGTTTCGGACTGTTTCGTTACAACACGAATGTCGGTGCAAAACAGGCCGAACTGATGCCATTAATGTACAAGTTCGCTAATCGAAGTTGAGTCGGAGTTTTTTTGCAACAAACGCAATCGATCCACTCCATTGAACCGAAAACTCATATTTTAGAGTGTTTCGGACCATTTCCTCAGCGCATGAAAGTGTGTGCAAAATGGGCCGAACTGGTGCCATTAACTCACAAGTTCGCTATATGAAGTTGCGTCGGAATTTTTCGCAACGAACACATCCGATCCACTCCATTAGACCCAAAACTCATGTTTTGTGGCGTTTCGGGCCGTTTTGTTACTGCACAAATGTCGGTGCAAAACTGACCGAACTGGTGCCATTAACGCACAAGTTCGCTAAACGTACCTGCGTCGGAATTTTTAGCAACGAACGCACCCGATCCACTCCATCGCACCCAAAACTCATGTTTTGTGGCATTTTGGGTTGTTTCATTACTGCACGAAAGTCAGTGCAAAAAGGCCAAACTGGTGCCATTAACGTACAAGTTCGCTATACGAAGTTGCGTAGGAATTTTTCGCAACGAACGCACCCGATCCACTCCATTGGACCCAAAACTCAGGTTTTGGGGCACTTGAGACCGTTTCGTTACTGCATGAAAGTCGGTGCAAAACTGGCCGAACTGGTGGTATTAATGCACAAGTTCATGAAATGAAGTTGCATTGGAATTTTTCGCAATGAACGCACCCGATCCACTCCATTGGACCCAAACTCTTGTTTTAGGGTGTTTCGGACCGTTT